>CM076577.1:93713099-93915371 GCA_034641835.2 Pinus albicaulis
ATAGTTCTTTATGGTGATGTTGGCGAGAAATCAGGTCTCGCGGACAAGACCCAGGTTCAAGAGTTGTGGCCAACAAAGAGGTCCGGTGTAGTCTAGGAACACGCCGGCATTTTCACCCTGCTCAAGAGAGCAGTGCGTCTCACCCGAGGCGTGCCGCAACCACATGCGAAAGGGGATGAGATCAAGGGCAAGGAACAAACCCGCAACTAAAGAAAGACGGTTCATCCATTCATATATAAAGTTATATGCGCAAGATTACTTAATAAGCATTGCAGACATTCATAAATAAAATTTTAAACCAGCGTAAACGCATTACATGCACATGAACACCTCATTGAGACAGCAACCATCCATTGTATTAATATCTTGGCCCAATACATGATTACATGGCAATCTTCCTGTTAGCTCACAAAGCTGATACATATGAACCTCAGAACAGAAGGGTAGAATAGAGAAGATAAGAAACCATATGAAGCACATGCATGAATCCTCCGTAGCTGCTCTGCGCGTCCTTCCTTGTCTCTGGCCTCGCGACTTCTTCAGTATGCATTCAACTCTCAGCATTTTTTCAACCTTTTCAGCCGGGTGACTGTTATTTATTCACCCGCTCTCATGACTATCGGCTCCTCTGCGTCTTCACTTCGGCTTCTCTCAGCTTCTCTTCTGATGTCTGCGTGTTCCACTTTCTGTTTTCTGCTGTGTTTCCTTCATCTGCACTTATCTCCATTCTATCTCCAGCTATCGAGTGCTTCCGCGCCACCTTGATAGCTCCGCAACTCCTGGTCGTTGCGGCGCGGTCGCGGTTGCCATGTGTATTTATTCCGCAACTCAAAAAGGGTCAAAACTCAAAATGTCTTGGCCAAGATGTCAAAACTAAACAAAAACAAGGGCCCCAACAGGCCCCGACCACAATTCCTTGACTCGTCCGCGAGTCAATCACAAATAACAGTTTCTATTTCCATTGCCCCGCTAGCACCCGTATTCTGCTCCGTTGTGCCTTCGCCCTGTGCCCTTTCCTGCTGTGCTCCGTCACTTGGTTTTCCAAACAAGGGCCCCAACTCCGGGACCCGGCGGAGCGCTGAATCTCTAAGCTCTGTGAAGGCCGCCACCGCTTGCTGCCATTCCTGCATAAGCAAGTCGGCTTCTTGAGAGAGTCGGTTGGCGGCGGCTTCGTCTATGGGCGTCGGGGCAGCCCCGAACAGGGTGGCGAGCTGGGCTTCTGCCTTGGCATCCAGCTGGTGCATAGCGTCAGCATGGGTGCGAAGGGGCGGACGGATCTCCCGGATGACGTGCTTGGCCGCTGCTGATTCGGCCTCAGTCTGCTGCATGTGAAGTTCCAGCTCGTCCGACTGGGCGTAGAGCTGATCTAACCTTGCAGGGTCCGTGGTCGCCTGAATGTCCCGGGAAATCTGTTGCAGCTGGGCAGCGATGGGCTGCGTCTTGATGGTTAACACGAGTGAGCACTCCTGCAAACTTCGCAGAAGGGCAGAAGCTGCGGCTGCAGTGGAATGGAGAGTTGCTTGCACACTGACTGCCTGCGTCTGTTTGGCAGTCACCTGTCCTGAATGGTCCCTGGGTGGATCTGGAAGGGTAGGCCGTGCGGCTAACGCTGCTTGGAGTTCTTGGTTCTCCCTGCAAACACTAGTGAAAACTTCCCTGAGGTGGTGAGCCTGTAGTGCTATACTGTCCTCCTCTATACCAGCAGGGAGTGGGGCATAGTGAGCCCTTGCAGCAGGCCATACGCTGGAGAGCGCCTGAATAACAATGTTGGCCTGCTCCTGGAGGTTGGTCTTCTCCCGCAGCAACTGATTGCGCTGTTCAGTAAGCGCCGTGATCTGATTCCGCTGCTCGGTGCACCGCCGCTGTAGCTCGGTGTGAATCTGCTCGGCCTTGAGAGCCGCCCGCTGAATGAGTAGGTACAGCTGTGCTGGACTCCATTGTTCTGTAGTGGTCGTGCTGGGTGTGCCCTGCTTCGGCACCCTCTCCTGCGAAGATTGGTGGCTGGCCGCTGGTCGGCCGGAAGTTTCTGGAGGATGGACCGGCGTCTGCTGCTGCACTGAAGTGGCCATCTCGAACTCCGGCCGGTCTTGCTGCGTGGTCTGCTCTGGAGGAGGGGCAGCCGAATCAGCCCCCCCATTCGTGAACCTGCTAGATATAGTAGCATGAGGGTCCGGGGCCGTGGCCACGGGGTCAACCGGTGGTACCACGGCTGCAGTACTGGAGGTGACTTCCACCCCATGGTCACCCCCGAAAAGGTCCCGGATCAACGAATCTGACAGAGTGGCTGATGAGTTGGATGGATTGGGGGAGGTGGTAGGTGGTCGGCCGGTGGGAGCGGTGGACGGAGTGAAAGAAGTGGGAGGGAGGTGGAGGTTGAGGAACTCTGCCGGATCGATTAGAGGTTCCTTCAGAATCAAAGTTGCCGTGGGCGGAGTGGCTGGTGGATCATCCTCCGTAAGATCCACCACTGGATCTGTGACCGTAGTGCGGGCCCTCTTGGATGGAGGTGGGTCGGCAGAATCAGGTTCGGGGCCCGGTTCACCCATTGGTGTGATGAGGGCGGTGGCAGAAGTGAACAGGTTAGTGGGAATGGGGGAAATGAGGGGGGCGGTGTTGGAGGGACCACGAGACTGATTAATATGAAATTCAGCAAAAGAAGGAAATATAGGGGCACCACCTGAAGCAACGTGGGTGGCCACGTTGAGTCGTCGTACCTGGTCGTTGAGGTGCTCGACGATCGGGACCAGCGCTGGAGGCAGATCCGGGGTGGTCTCAGCGGCTTCTTGTGGGGGATCCGCCGCAACCTGTGAGGACCCCGCTGCGCCGGTCATGGCAGGCCGCTGTGCCGGCAGCATCCCCTCAAAATTATAGCGGGTGATCCCGTCGCAGACGTGCTTGACGACCCCCGGCCACGCAGAAACCTCTCGGTGAAAGGTGTCGTCATTCAGCTGGAACCGGAGGGGCGCCATGTGAAATGTGCAGCCGGCACACAAGTTGGTCGGATGAAGGTGTGCCTGTGGCTGACCCCAAACCACACCTGCTCACTGTACTCATCCAGCAAGGGCCTGGGCACCCGTTGCTGGTTGGCCACAACATTAGTCATCATCCCGTACCACGCCCGGAACGCTGCCGCGTTCACCTGTTTGGTGCTGGGATCCATGGACACCTGCCAGGGGGTGTATTTCATCGCAAGAGGCTAGCTTATGGTCGTCTCCGCCGGCTCCCGGATGGGAGGAAGATGCCATTTACACATGGCAAAGGCTAAGATCAAGTAGCCGTAAATGAAAGTGGTGGTACGCCTGTAATTTTCTTCGCAGGCCGCGAAGAGTTCCTTCAACACGAAAGAGCACCAGTTCAACTTGGCGCCCCGGGTGCAGTGCTCTGCAATGGAAATTGTGTCCAGGGTGCATTCTCCCTTCGTATAGTGGCGCATCGTCTTGCTAGCGATTAGGTAGCAAGCGAACCAGATTTCTGGTTTGTTGATCAGGTTAATCTTGGCACCTTTGCCACCCCGGCGAGTGCCATAATTGGTATACAGGTCAGCGTCGCGCGACTTCCGGGCGCACTTAGAGGATGTCTGGCTAGCAGCGGAGACATCTGCACCGTTTTGGGACAGCCCTGTAAGCCGATGAATGTCTTCGGCATGAATTGGGATTTCTTCGTTGAGCCATAGGGACCCGTTCTGTACCCGACTGAGGAGGAACCGGGTGCATTGCAGAGCCGGTCCCGTAGTGCCGAAAACGGGAAGAGTCCTCAAATGCATCAAGGTCGACTGCTGCAGGCCCCTGAATTCTTCTTGCATCCGACTGTGGGAGCTACTGCCTGGCGTGTAATGGTGCTCCATGTAAGTCTGCCAATGGAGGTGGGGAAACTCAGCCGGGTCGGACAGGTTGGCGTCCATACATGCTGCATTGTCATACTTGCCGACCAGCGACTCTACATGGTGAATTCTGCTGTCTAATGCTGGTTCAGGGACAGATACGATAGCCCTCGGCATCTTGGCGCGACGCTGGTAAACTTGGAGTGGTCTTCTGGAGTTCTCTGCTGGATACGGTGCGCTTCGATGCTGCAAATGCTCTGGAGACGATGCAACTTCCAAATTGAACTGGTCCGTCATTCTCATGCTGTTGATCTTCATGCAAATTATGGCATCCGCTGGCACGCGTGGAGTTGATGAGACTCCATAACGACAATTAATTCTTGCTATCCTTCGAGACTGCGATAATCGTGCGATCAATCGCGTGCCTGTATGTAATCTGACAGTTGCTGACGGCGTCATGGGAAGAAGGGCGGACTCGACGGCTGAGGGAACTGCGGGTGATGGCAAATGATTACGGTACGATCACTGTCTATTATGGTAATTTATGGACAAATCTGAGCGATCCTACGGACTGACAAAAGGACTGACGGAAATGACCTGGATTGACACTGGCACGAGGATGGATCCTACGTGAACGACACGCTGGACTGGAGCGGCGACATGCTGGACTGGCGCTACGACACGCTGGACTGGCCCGCCTCGACCACAGTCGGTTGCGGTAAGGTTCCCGCAATTGACTGGTTATTTGACTGATTACCTATAAACGGAGAGTTATTCAACTACGCTACTCTACGGGTTCTCTCGGTTGCGAGAGTTATTAATGAAAAGTGAGAAGGTACCTACTCCTGGTAGGGTTTCAGGCATGCGCCATTCACCCACCCAGGAAGAACTGTACCGTTCAGCTGTGCCAACCGAACGGCGCCTGAGTCGCGGATCTCGATGACAAAGTATGGTCCCAACCAGTGCATCTGGAGCTTGCCTGGAAACTTCTGGAACCAGCTGTCGTACAAAAGAACCTTGCTGCCAACTTGGAAGGCCTTAGTTTTGATGTGGCGGTCGTGCCACACTTTCTGCCTGGCCTTCTGAACTTTCTGGTGGAATTCTGCGAGGAATCGAGCCTCATCCAGCTCCTGTAGCTCCTGGAGGCATTCCCGAAGTGATGCCTCTTCTGAGAATTGAAGGGACGTTGCGATCAAAAGATTGGGTACCGTGAACTCGGCGGGAATTACAGCTTCCCGGCCATACACCAACTGGAATGGTGTCTAGTTGGTCAAACGTTTCACTGTGGTCCGGTAAGCCCATAATGCCGCTGGTAGCCGCTCATCCCAGTCGTCCCGTTGAGCATTGCAAATTTTGGTCAAACCCTTTTCAAGAATCTTATTGAAGGCTTCCACTGTACCATTGGCCTGTGGGTGGTATGGGCTGCTTTTATGATGCTGAATCATAAATGTGTCCAGCAGTGATTTGACCATGGCATTAATGAAATGCGTACCCTGATCGCTGGTTAAGCTCCGTGGGCAGCCAAAGCGGCTGATGATGTGTTCAAAGATGAACCAGGCAACGGTCTCTACCGAGCAGTCGCGTACCACTGCTGCCTCAGCCCACCGTGTGAGGTAATCCGTTGCGGTGATGATGTACCGGGCTTTGGAATGTCGAGCGATTGGTGCGATGGGACCTACGAAATCAACAGCCCACTTTTCAAACGGCCGCAGCACATGCACTGGGTGCAGCGGAAGCTCGTCCCGGTGCGAAGGCCTTCCCGTCCGCTGGCAAACATCACAACGCTTCACATAGGCCTTACAGTCAGCATGTACCGTCGGCCACCACAGGCCAGCTTGAAGCACCTTCCTTGCGGTAGGTTTCGCGCCCACATGCCCCCCCGCAACACCACTGTGGCATTCCCACATCTCTGCTTCCCGTTCATGGTCCAGAACACATCTGCGCAACACCTCATCAAGCCCCAGTTTGTACAGCTGCCCCGCGATCAATTGGTAGTCGGCCGCCCGGACAACCAGGTGGCGTTTCTGAAGCGGGGTGTAATCCTCAGGGCACCGTCCCGTGGTCAGATACGTGGTAATGTCAGCCAGGTAATCTGGTACTGCTTCAACGCGGAAGAGGTCAGCATCCGGAAGCTGATCGTCCACCGGACCTTCATTCTCTCCCGTCTCCAACCTGGACAAGTGATCAGGACCAACATTCAGCCTACCAGGCTTGACAATTACCTCAAACGTGAACTCCTGAAAAAGTAGAAGCCATCGACAGATTCTTCCTTCCAACACAGGCTTATTTACCAGATATTTCAATGCAGAATGGTCCGTGAAAAATGTAAATTTGCCACCCAGAAGATAGTGGCGGAACTTCTGGAGAGAGTACACCATCGCCAACACCTCCCGCTTGGTCGTGGTGTAATTCTTCTCCGCATTCAATAACCGTCGGCTGGCGAAGTATACCGGGTGGTCGACTGTCGTTTCCCCGGGTTGCGCCAATACAGCTCCAAGTGCAATTCCGGACGCATCAATGTGCACATGGAACTGCTTATCCCAGTCGGGATGAACAAGTATGGGTGCCGTCGCCAACTTCTCCTTCAATGTGTCGAATGCCCTCCTGCACTCCGCCGTCCACTCAAACGCTTCTGACTTCCGCAACAGTTTCTCCAGCGGGGCCGTGATTTTGGCGTAGTTGCGGATAAACCGCATGTAGTATCCCGTGTGCCCGAGCAGTGCCCGCAACTGCTTTACGGTCTCGGGGGCCTCCATGTGGACGATGACCGCGACCTTGGCAGGATCAACGCAGACCCCTTGCTTGCACACCACGTGGCCCAAGAGTGTGCCGAATGGTACTGCAAAAATACATTTCTTCAAGTTCAAGGAAATCTGCAGCTGGCGACACCGGTCGAACATAACACGCAACAGGGAGGCGTGTTTCTTCAGCAGGCTGTAAACAGTCCAGTCGTCCATATAGACTTCGAGGAACTTGTGAATGTACTCTCGGAAAGCAGCAATGACAATCCGGGAAAATACAGCCGGTGCGTTCTTCATACCAAACGGCATAACGTGGTATGCGAATGATCCCCACTTAGTGGTGAATGTCGTCTTTGCTTTATCTTCCTCGGCGATGCGCACCTGATGGTAGCCCGAAAACCCATCAGTGAAGGAATAAGCTTCGTTTCCCGCGACATGATCTAGAACTTCATCGCTGAAGGGAGTGGGAAACGGGTCGTGGATACAAGCATTATTCAAGCTCCGGTAGTCTACACAGACCCGGATCTCCGCTTTGTCCTTCTTGTTCTGGATGACAATCGGACTCACCCATTCCGCTTCTTCTACTAGAAAGATGAGACCTGCAGCCAGCATCTTGTCAATCTCCATCTTGACTTTCTCTTTGATACGTGGATTCAACCGGTAGGGTCGGTGCTTCACCGGCCTGGCCCCCGGTTTCAGTGTGATCCGCATCTCGCTCAGATCCCCCTTGATCCCCTTCAGGTCTGCAACTGAGGATGGAAACAAATCTTCATATTCCCGGAGGAGGCTGAAAATTTCTGTTGTCGTCTCCTCGTCCCAGTAATCTCCCACCGTTGCCAGCTTAGGTTTCTCCTCCGTTCCAATGTTCAGTTTCTTTGTCTTGAGCGGCTGTAAATGGACCCCTTCAGTCGTCGGCTCTTCCCTGATGCTCCGCTCTCCTTCCTTTTCGTCAAAGTAGAGATGCCTGAGGTCCTCCAAACTATCGTCCTCCGGATCACCATCAATCCGATGACAGACCAACTCGCGCCTGACCTCAGGTCGTGACACAGCCGGGCCCTTAACGGGCTTAGGCTGGTGGAAAAACAAGACCTCCTTGATTGCCTGTAGGGCCTGAGACTCCTGCGCCGTCTCCCCTTCGAACGAGAAGCTCAAAATAAACTTGTCCGCAACTGCCTGCCAAGAGCGGGTTTCTCGTTTCTGCTCTTCCTCCAGGTACCAGGCCTGGGGAATGGTGCCCAGGGAGTGGATAAACCTGTGGACCCATAGCTCCTCAGGGTACCATGAGCTCTGCCACTGTTCTTCACAGGCCCGCAAATGGTGTCGCGGGTCTGAATTTCCATGATACTTAAGCGTACTGGTGGGTCCTTCATCCTCTTTAAAGCGTGCCCGCAGAGCATCCACCACACACTCCCATCGCAACAGAGTGTTGCGGTGATTTTTCCACCATCGAGCTGATGTTGACTGCAAGGCCACATCCAAAAGGGCCATCCGACTTTCAGCTGGTACCCGATCTTCCACCTTGGCAATAAAAGTATTGACTTCTTGCATGTTTGACAATGTGGGATATCCGCGGATCTCAGTCCCTACCCACTGGACCTGAGCGATGGAGGCACATCTCCGCGTGGTGGTCTTGTATCCCCCTTGCTGCCAGTCTTCCCAAGTGAGTTTGGATCCGATCTCCGAGCTCTGTACACTCTGCCAACTGACAAAGCCAGTTGCGGTCGGGTTAATATAATCGTCCCGCTTCCCTGCAGTCATCTGATAGAGATGGTCCATTATCTGAGCATCCTCCCGATTGTCCACTGTTTCTGTATATTGCAGGCCCTGATACGGGTCGAGAGGCTGGGTAACCCGTACCTCCCCATCCTCAAAGATCATCAGCTCCTTCTTGAGGTCGATGATGGCGTAATTCTCAAAAGCCCAATCAATGCCGAGTAAAGCAGGATAGGGATCCTTCTCGCCCATGATATCAATAACCTCAAAATCGGTGTATGTCTTCACCCCCGCAACGTTGAATTCGACTCCCTCGAGCTGGATGATTGGCAAAATGCAGTACTGGTTCGCCATCCTGAGTTGGATTGGCGAGTGGGCTAGCCGTGGCCTTCCAAGAGCCTCCCATGTCTTCCGTGGCAGTATATTGACGTTGGACCCCAAGTCCAACATGGTGTCGCTAATTTGGAAACCTGCGACCTGCGTGTTAAGCCAAAATTATTTGCCTGTTCGTTGCTTGTTCCGCTTGACATGTTGCACGTATTGAGGGACGTATTGAGGGCTAGCGTCCGCCGGATCTCTAGGTTCTGCGTGCCCCTGCAGCGTTCCGTCCAAAGCATGCTTGAGCTGCTGCCGCAGCACAGCGTTGTCAAAAATCCTAAGAAATAGCCGGAGCCAATCCTCGACCACCGTGTCTGCAACGTTCTGCGCACCGGATTCTGGCCGCCCGGGCTCCTCCAGCCCTCCCTCGTTGCGCAGCTGGGCGAATTCCTCAACCGCCTTCTGGAAATACTTCTTCGGGACTTCGGGCTGGATCAACTTCTTTGGGGATGCTGGCCGAACCACTTGTGCTGGCTCCTTCTCGTGGGCATCCTCTCCAGTCTTCTTTCCACCCCACGTTACTATCGCGACGTTCTGCATGTCAGGGGTTGCGGCCCCCCGCGGTTCTGAGTTTATCAAATTCGCTCCCCTCTGCCGCACCCGTTCTTCCCACTTCTTGATGAGCTCCGGACAGTCTTCCGTAGCATGGGCGTTGACCCGGCACTGGGAACACCAGGGTCATCACGGAAGGGGACATTCTCGAGCCACATGAACCTCCTGGTCACAGTTGTAGCATTTGACCGGACCGCGTCCGCCTGTTCGACCTCCCCGCATGCCGCCACCTCTTCCCCTTGGAGCCTCGTTCACCCTGTACGAGGGATGATCCAATCGATCCGCAAGTGCGTCAAGCGCCCTGCACTGCTCAGTGTTGTGAGTCGTAGACACACAGAATTCGCAGTATACATTATTTGGGACCGTTGAGTACTTCTGTAATATTGGGCACATCCGAGGAGGATGCCCCATCGTCCGGAAAATCTCACAGTACTCTGTGGTGGAGGACCCCGGTTGCGGTGGGAACCCCGCAAAGGTCTGTTGCAGCTGGTAGACTCCCTGCGGGTTCATCCCCGCACCACCCCCTGGTGGTGGACCTCCCTGGATAGCTGCGACCGAGGGTCCTGCTCCTGCGTCGCGCAACCGAGGACATTCGGTTGCGACGTGGCCGTCGACCAGACAATGTGTACACCAAACATTCGGTCGCGCTGGTCTCACCGACTGAAGTTCCTTGAGCTTTTCGGTCAAGCTGGCGATCTGGTGTTGCAGCCCTACCAAAGAAGGGTCTTGCGGGGCCACCCCCCCCGATATTCCTGGGGGTAGCCCGCCATGGCTTCAATCTTCATGGCCTGCTCCAAAGCGTCCTGCAGATTATCGATCTTCTGCTGAGTAAGAGGGGTTTGTGTTAAGGGGAGCAGAGCCTTGATGAACCAGTCCCTCTGGTGGTTTGGATCGATCGGGTAGCTGAGTTTCCCGATCGCGTCCTTGAATCGCCGCATCAACTCCCACGCGGTCTCACCTTCCTTCTGCTTAATTTCCCACAGCTCGGACAGGCCCTGCTGGTCTGTCTGGGGAAGCTTGAATTCGCGAAAAAAATCTCGCTTCACGTCCGCAATTACAGGGTTAGGGTGCGCCTCGGACCACTTGATGAACCAACGCAGAGCTCTCTCTCTGAGCGTGGTTTGGAATTCTATTAACTTCCCTGCATCCGGCGTCTGTCGAGCCCTCCAGATGGCTTCGCACAGATACCAGTGTTGTTCTACATCGTCATTGCCCCGGCCAGAGAACTCTGGATACCGGGTGAAAGATCCGGCCATGTGTACTTGCGGAGAATTAACCAGGATAAAACCTCCCGGCCCTGGTTGCGTAACGGTCCCTCTGGGGAAAATACTACTACTAGCAACACTGCTGTTACTGGGCATTACTGACGCTGCTGAACTACTGTATGACTGACTTAATGCTTGTAACTGAATAAAAATATTTCTTAAAGGTTGATAAAGTACCAGGGGAAGGTCGGGATCCTGGCCATGCGGAAGGTGGGACGTAGGGCTGCCTGGAGGGGTGGGTGCTGTCTGATCCTGGAACATATGCTGCATCACGCCGTGCCATTCATCATCGAGACTTTCTTCGGGCTGCATCTTTCCATTATCTTCGCTAGTCGTTACTTCTCTTTCTCGCGTCACTGGGTTCCCATGCACCCACTGCACTTCCACTGCTGTCCCGTCTTCTTTCCGGGTATCCAAACCCATAACTCCCGTCCTCTGAGGCGCCTCCTTCTGATTCTTCCTCTCGATCTCTCTTCTCTTCAAATCTCTCATTACCCTTCTTTGCCACCTATCGGCGATCTGTGCCCGCCGATGCGCACGTAGCTCCCGCAACTTGCATGCGGCCTCAACGTCCATCCCCCGCTCCCCACTCTCAGAGTCTACACAGCATCGGTCCCCTTATTCCTTCCCCCAGTACGGATGGTTTACGCTTCCATACTCGTTTTGTGGAATTCAATCAACCCTTCGTCCACCATCAGGGCTTTGATCCACAGCGGAATCTCCTTCAACAGCTTCCCCCTCAGCCCTGAGTGAAAGACAGCCTCGGCCTTCGAGAAGGATTGGTAGCACTCAGCAGCAAACTCCACAGCGTATCCTTCCAACGTGGTCCTTACCCAGAAATCCACTACATGGGTTAGTTCAGTATCTACTCGATGCAGTGCCACGAGGTCGTCGTGCATCCACCTGCGGTTTATCTTCCGCAAGCCTTCTTGGGGCAACGTCGCTCGTAACCTCCGCAACCAATTGTAAAGGTCTGTAGGGAACCTTCCCCAGAAAATTTTGTACGTATCACTGGCTGCGTCAGAGAAAAGAACGAGCTCCATGATCGCCGCCTCCTTTGTCTTGGTCAGCTTTGCTTGCTGAGCAATGAACTGGTCAAGATGATCATCCCACCATCGCCGTATTGCTCCTTCAAAAATCCTCGATACCATGATGTAGATCCCCTCAGAACATGTAGGTCCCGGCAACGGAACCATTTGTTGGCGAGAAATCAGGTCTCGCGGACAAGACCCAGGTTCAAGAGTTGTGGCCAACAAAGAGGTCCGGTGTAGTCTAGGAACACGCCAGCATTTTCACCCTGCTCAGGAGAGCAGTGCGTCTCACCCGAGGCGTGCCGCAACCACATGCGAAAGGGGATGAGATCAAGGGCAAGGAACAAACCCGCAACTAAAGAAAGATGGTTCATCCATTCATATATAAAGTTATATGCGCAAGATTACTTAATAAGCATTGCAGACATTCATAAATAAAATTTTAAACCAGCGTAAACGCATTACATGCACATGAACACCTCATTGAGACAGTAACCATCCATTGTATTAATCTCTTGGCCCAATACATGATTACATGGCAATCTTCCTGTTAGCTCACAAAGCTGATACAGATGAACCTCGGAACAGAAGGGTAGAATAGAGAAGATAAGAAACCATATGAAGCACATGCATGAATCCTCCGCAGCTGCTCTGCACGTCCTTCCTTGTCTCTGGCCTCGCGACTTCTTCAGTATGCATTCAACTCTCAGCATTTTTTCAACCTTTTCAGCCGGGTGACTGTTATTTATTCACCCGCTCTCGCGACTATCAGCTCCTCTGCGTCTTCACTTCGGCTTCTCTCAGCTTCTCTTCTGATGTCTGCGTGTTCCACTTTCTGTTTTCTGCCGTGTTTCCTTCATATGCACTTATCTCCATTCTATCTCCAGCTATCGAGTGCTTCCGCGCCACCTTGATAGCTCCGCAACTCCTGGTAGTTGCGGCGTGGTCGCGGTTGCCATGTGTATTTATTCCACAACTCAAAAAGGGTCAAAACTCAAAATGTCTTGGCCAAGATGTCAAAACTAAACAAAACAAGGGCCCCAACAGGTGAGATGCCCCTTTACTTCCTAAAAGATAAAAGAAAATGCTAATAAAAAAAGTCATTAACATCCATTAAGAAAGTGATTAAACTGAACATCATTAACACAAGTACAGGAAACCATAATGCATAAATGATGCCATTAAGAGTGCAGTTTCAATAATCAAAAGATGTTTGAAACTGTATAGAAATACTCATAGTGTTCACATAGCAAAACACATCAGATCCAAAAGGAGTTTCAACAGGTATCTGTATTCATATGCAAAAGGAGTGTTATCTTTCAATACAATGCTGTATATATCTTGAGTCCCAAAAAAAAAGCCCCTTTACATTTTTCTCGGAGGGAGTTTTATAGAACAAAACTTGCCCTTTGGGCTTCCTGACTCTTCGCCTGCCTGCCTGTTGAGATGCCTTGCGACCCGGAAGGAGACTGCGACCTGCGACCTGGCTGGTCAGTGCAACCTGCGACTTGGCTGGGTGGTGCGACCTGCGACCTGCCTCTAAATGCTACCAGTTACTTATTGCCACTGAGCTATGAAGATGAGCGCACAATTCTGAGGTCAGGGGCATCAATCTACTGTTCTTTGAGGAAATATTTCCAGGTTTGATACTCTGCTGCTATGGGGGAAACTAGAGGGACCTCTTCTTTCAACCGATGCATGCACTCCAAAGCATTTGGGACTAGAGTTTCCCTTTTCTGTGAGATCTGGTTGGAAAGAGAGGTGAGCTTGGTGTAAATCCATACTGGCGTGACAAGAAACTGACCCAGATTTTCTCGTGATGCTGCAAGATTGGGGGCGACAACAACTTGCTTAATGGGCTGCAGAAATGACTAGATCTCTTGATCTACTTGTTCCCAGGTTTTCCCCTCGTCCAATGCCCCCAATGAAGGAATGTGGTGAAGGATGTGCATCGAGTTGATGCCGCTGATCAGGTGTTCATATGTAGACATTACTTTGTCCAAATCCTTGGATAGCTTATCCATGGACTGTATTTTCATACGGATTTGGGCTTTGGCATCTTGCGTATGAATCCAATCCTTCTTTGGAAAATGCTCAGGAGCCTGAGTGTATCGCACTGTCCAGTCCATCATTCTATCCAAGGCAGCTGAGGCCTCCTTCAGCTGCTCGTGCTTTTGCTTAGTCTCCGCTCGTGCTCTTACCAATGGGGCAACTGTTTGTTTTATGGTGAACATTTCCCCGTACACTTGCCTCATGGTCGCCTCTAATACATCGCACTCCTTTAGAATGACAAGCGGAACTTCATTGACAGGGGGATTTTTTTTTTGGAGTTGTTGAACCTCCTCTTTCAATTCCGTCCTCTCCTATTCTACCCTTTTCTCCCGCTGCTCTGCTTCTTGTAGTCTATTTTGTAGAGAAACGATCTCTCTACTCATTCTGGTCAAATTTTCTTCCGTGGCCGCAGCGAAATCTGTGCCAACCGATGCTATCATCACGGGATTAGTCCTCGTATCAAGGACTATGTCTTTCTCGGTTGCGACCGTGGATGTGGTGGAAGGATTTTGCGCCAGGCTTCTTCTTTTCTCTTGTTGGATTTTGAAGGAGAATTGATCGAATGTGAGCCTGGTGAGGTCAAATACCTCCTCCTCTTGCCCCTGGGAAGAGCTAGCATCAGAGAGCGCGGCTTGTGTACTGACTAGAGGTACCTCAAGGGGAGATACCTAGATGTCTTCTAGCATTTCATCCTCTTCTTCTTTCTTCTTCTTTTCCTCCTCTTCCCTTTGTAGGCGTTCAACTTCCGCCTTCTCATGTTCTTTCTTCTGCCTGAGCTCTGCTTTTGCAGCTTCTTCTATTTTGGCTTTCCTCTTCCATTCTGCTGCTACAACTTGTTCTAAATTCTTCTGGCGGTCAGCTTCCGCTTTGTCTAGCTCTTTCTTGAGTTCCCATTCTGTTGCAGCCTCCACCTCGTTTTCCTCCTTTTCCTTCTTGGCCTCCTCGACCTGCTACTTGACAGCAATAAACTGAATTCAAACCCCTAAGGAGAGCTGGTTTGCTACACTCGCTCTGTCAGCATTTCCCTTGGTTTACCCCCACGTGGTTCTTTATTTTCTTGGCAATTTTATTTATCAATTTTGGAGAAAATTGATAAATAAATACATTCAGTAGCTTTGAATGTTAATTTATATTTCTCGGTATATATAATATCTCTGACTTTATAATCAAGGTTTAATCCTTCGAGATTTTATATTAATACCGACACTCTATTTCTTAAACAAATGACTGTATAATAAACCCTCACACCGGGCCCCACCTCTATGGTCGATAGCCCAATCAAATGCACGCCATACCTTGGTTATCATCCGCGCACCTTCATCAACCGACCACAGTCCGATGGCTCCCCTCCATATCGATGGCGCTCAACAATATCGTTCAATCTCCTTGGTCAAACATTAACGCGCAATGGCACGCATTGAAAGGCGGTTTTGTAATTCCGTCCGGTGCCACGTGTCGAAGGCTCTATGGAATCGATCCAATTCTGGGAATACCACTCAACCCGCAAAAGCAGTGCGATATGGGAAATCCATTTCCGAAAATCCGCTTGCGATTTTGGATATGGTTAACCACGGTTCAAGTTGGGTTACACTGCCCTTTGAACTCACTGACCCAAATCTAACCTCGGGAAATATTTCCAACTAATAGCAAAACTGTCGTAATTCTCTTCTGGCGGGATTTCGCTTCCACCAACAGAGTTGACGAACAAATTTAGGGAACAGTAGGCAGAGGGGTCGCGGAGCTTGTGGGACCATTCGATTCAACAATTTTATATATATACAGAGTTCAATCGCTTCACAGTTAAAAAAAATTCTTCACAATTATCAATTCAGACAGTTTGGCAATCAATAGGACTTGGAGTCTATTCAACCGGAAGCAATTGCTCAATACACAGATTTTTCTTATTGCAAGAAATCTCTCTATCCTCCTCTCTCTCTCTTTTATACATCTGATGGATTACATTTATATACATAAACATTTGTCTGTTCGGTTCCTCTGTGAGGACCGTTTTGGAAAACCAAAGCCTAATTACAATTATGCAATTAACTGAGACAAGACAGATAGATCGAGTCCAAACCTATTTGACTTCTATGGACTCTAACTAGTCTAACTGAAATAGTCAGCTGAGGTATTGACACCTAGTTGTTACAATCCGATGGATTTCGAACCCTCCTAGCCACAACATGTGGAAAAAGCCTCCTACATTGCTGGCTAGTGTCTAATGCCCCTGCATCAGACTCCCGAGGGCAATTTTATTCATGGACTCCTGTTCATGAGCTTGTCCACTGATCTGCCTATATTCTACAACATTCCTTCAGTCATCCAAGTGGCATCTTCCTCTGGCTTGCCCTTCCATTTGATAAAGTACTGAATGTACTCTTGTCCTCTGGTCTTCCTGAACACTCTTTTGTTCAATATCTTCTTTAGTTGAAATGGCTGTGCTGGAGGTAGCTGCTCTTTCCACTCAATCTATTCCTTGTCTGCTGACCTTTTCTCTACACCATCATCCTCATACTTGTACAAATATGCAACATTAAAAATGGGAGATATTCCAACATCAGGAGGTAATTCAATCTCATAAGCATTTGCAAAAAATTTTCTAAGTATCTTGCACGGTCCAATCTTTTTGAACTTCAACTTGTTGTACTGCTTCCTTGGGAATCTCTCTTTTATCAAGTGTGCCAAAACTTAATCTCCTACTTCAAAATGAACTTCCTTTCTGCTCAAGTCTACTCTGCCTTTGTATTTGATCCTGCTGCCTTGTAGTTGCTGTCTCACTTGCTCATGTATGGCTTGGATTTCTGAAGCAAATTCCTCACCATCTGCACTCCTTAGCTTTGCCTTTCCCAGATTTCTCAACTCTGATATTCCTCTAGGGTGCATTCCATAAACAATATGAAATGGAATCTGCCCTGTGCTCCTATTTGGTGAGTCATTATATGCATATTCTGCCTATGGAAAAATATGGTCCCACTACTTGGGATGCTCTCCTGCAATACTTCTCAACAAATTTCCCAGACTCCTATTCACTACCTCAGTTTTTCCATCAGTTTGGGGATGATAAGCTGAGATGACACTCAGTTTGGTACCAATTTTCTTCCACAATGTCCTCCAAAAGTGACCCACAAATCTAGTGTCTCTTTCTGAAACAATACTCTTGGGAAACCCATGCAATCTAACAACTTCTTTGAAAAACAAGTTAGCAACATGGGTGGCATCACTAGTTTTAGAGCATGGAATAAAATGTGCCATTTTGGAGAATCTGTCCACCACAACAAAGACTACATCATTCCCTCTTTGAGTCTTGGGCAATCCTAGAACAAAATCCATACTCACCATGTCCCAAGGCCTATCTGAAATAGGTAAGGGAGTGTACAATCTTGCATTCTGGCTCCTTCCTTTAGTATACTGATAGATTTTGCAATTCTTCACAAACTTGTCCACTTCTAATCTCATCTTGGGCTAGTAATATAAGTGAATCAGCTGATCATAAGTCTTATCAGTACCAAAATGTCCAGCAAGTCCACCACTATGCTTCTCTTTGATCAAATTTTCTCTCATGGAACATTTTGGTACACACAATTGGCTTCTTCTGAATAAAAAGTCCTCCTGCAGGAAATAATCCAGCCACTGGCTTCTATCTATCAAAATAGGGTTACTACATGCCTCAAATTCTTCCTTAAAATCTGGATCTGTTTTATACAATTCCTTGAGAAAATCAAATCCTACAACTTCAAAATTAGTTTCTTGAACCAGCATGTGCCTCCTACTCAAAGCATCAACTAATTTATTGGCTTGGCCACTTATATGTTTCAAAAAAAAATTAAAACCTTGGAGATACTCAAACCATTTGGCATGCTTATGTTTCAGCTTGGGCTGCTGTACAATATACTGCAAAGCATGATTGTCAGAATACAATACAAATTCCCTGGACATCAAATAATGTCTCCAATTCTTCAGTGCCTGAACAATTTCATAGAATTCCTTCTCATAAGAGGAATAATTTCTTCTGGTGTCATTTAGCTTTTCACTATAATAGGCTATAGGCCTATCATCCTGACTCAACACAGCTCCAATGGCCTCTCCACTGGCATCACATTTTACTTGGAATGGTTTAGTAAAATCAGGCAGAATCAAAACAGGGTTCTCCGTTATCTTTTGCTTCAAAACTTTAAAGTTTCTTTCTGCTTCAATAGTCCACTTAAATGGTTGTTTGCTCTTATTTATTGTCTCAATTATGGGTGCATTGATCTTATTGAAGTTTCTTATAAATTTTCTGTAAAAACTAGCAAGTCCATGGAAACTTCTTACCTCAAAAAAATTCCTGGGTGAAGGCCACTCCACAATTTCCTTAACCTTTTTCGGGTCCATCTTCAATCCTTCTGCAGAAACAACAAACCCCAAATACACCAAATCTTCTTTCATGAATGAACATTTCTTTAAATTTATCAGTAGTTTCTCTTGGTGCAACTTTTTCAAGACATGATTAAGATGCCTTAAATGTTCTACTTTAGTTCTGCTGATAACTAATATATAATCCAAATACACTATCACAAACTTACCAATGAATTCTTTAAATACTTCATTCATAAGTCTCATGAAAGTGCTAGGTGCATTTGACAACCCGAAAGGCATTACCATCCATTCATATAATCCTTCATTTGTTTTAAAGGCAGTTTTCCACTCATCACCCTCTCCTATTCTAATATGATGGTATCCACTTTTTAAATCTATCTTTGAAAAATATTTAGCACCACTCAAACAGTCCATCAAATCCTCAACTCTGGGCAAAGGGAATCTGTATCTGATTGTGATCTTATTGATTGCTCTGGAATCAATACACATCCTCCAGCCTCCATCTTTCTTTGGGCTCAATACTGCTGGTACTGCACATGGAATCAAACTTTCTCTGATCAGCCCCTTGTACACCAACTCCTATACTTGTTTCCTGATTTCATCATTTTATGTGGGAGTCATTCTGTAGGCTGCCTTATTCGACAGATTTGAACCAGGGATAAAATCTATATGATGGCTGATCTTTATCACAGGCGGCAGCTCATCAGGTAAATCATCCACGACAATGTCACAATAATTGTCTAACATCTCTTGGATTTCTATTGGCAAATTAGAAATATTTGTATAAGTAAGAAATACTTTAGGTTTGCAAACTAGAGCAAAAATTACCTCTTCTTATTCTATCTGCTGCAGATATTCCTTCTCGCTCAGCAACAAGGTCTTTGGATCAATCACTCTGCTGGATGGCTCTCCTTCTTCCATGGGTATCAATGTATGATGTACCCCATCCTTGAAGAACTTATAAGTGTTCTTCTTGCCATCATGCATTGCTGCTCTGTCAAACTGCCAAGGTCTACCCAGCAGTATATGGCACACATCCATGGGAATTACATCACACAGGACCTTATCTTTATATTTTCCCATTTGCAGCTCTATCTCACACTGCTCTTTTACAACCAGCTGGTGCCCTTTATGTAGCTAGGACACCCTGTAGGGAGTTGGATGCTCCCTTGTATTCAACTTCAACTTCTCTATCACCTCAGTGGAAACCAGATTGTCTGTGCTTCCACTATCAATGACTAGCTGGCAACACTTCCCTTGAACTTTGAATATGCTCCTAAACAAATTCTTCCTTTGTGCAGGCTCAGTGACCTCTTTGGCTTGCTTCAACAGGACCTTATTTACCACCAAGGACTCTCCCCTCTCTGGTAGAATTTCTTCTTCAATTTCTGCCTCTTCTCCAGCCTGGGAAAAAACAACATTTCTTGGACTAGCACCCACATTCTCTGGACACTCATAGTGCTTATGTCCCACTTGCTGACATCTATAACACCTCAACTCTCTACCTCTGCCTCTATCTGTGCCTCCTCTTCCTTTTCCTCTGTAAGAACCCCTTCTACCCCTTGCATCCTCCTCTGTAGATGAATTCTGAGGTGAGATACTGTTAGTTCCATCCCTGGGTGTAGTAGGCTTTCCTCTACCACCCTGACTTCCCTTTCCACGGAAAGTACCTCTCTTCTTGGAAGATTATTTCCTCAGGAGTTTCTCCTTTGCTTTCAAGGCCATCTGGTAGGCCTCTTCCACTGTCTTAGGAGACAGAAGACCTATCTCATCTTGGATATCCAGTCTGAGACCATTCGCATATCTCGCAGTCTTCTCTGGTGTATCTTGAACTTGCCTAGCTCTTATTCTCACTCTGTAGAATTCCTCTGTGTATTCTTTTACTGTCAGCAACCTCTGTCTCAGGTTCTACATTTTATTATACAATGTCAGCTGATAATCACTAGGAAAGAATTTACCTTTTAATTTAGCCATCATTCTAGTCTAGCTCTTGATAGGTTGCTTGCCAACTCTCCTCCTTTCTGCCTGCACTCCATCCCACCAAAGTGCAGCATGTCCTTTCAGCTTTGTCACCGCAAACTTGACCTTTTTATCTTCACTTATTTCTTCATAATTGAAGCACTTATTCATTTCATTTATCTAGTCCACCAGATCCTCTAGATTCAGTCCCCCTGCATAACTCGACACTTCAATCCCGGGCTTAACTGCAGACCCTAGAACAATTCTAAGGAGTCTCATGTCAGGAGGAATTTCAACATTTTCTTCAGCTTCTTCTGTTTCAGGTTCACTGATGTCTTCAGGATCTCTGGGCTATCTTCGCTCCATGGCATCCATTCTGGCCTCGACCCTCTGCAACATCCCAAACACCTCTGCGTTGGCAACAGGTCTCCTTCTGCCAACACCTCTACCAACTCGGATTTCCATGTCATCTTTCTGCAAAAAAAACCTTAAAAACAATGGCTCTGATACCAAAAATGACAGAAACAAACTGAATTCAGACCCCTAAGGAGAGATGGTTTGCTACACTCGCTTTGTCAGCATTTCCCTTGGTTTACCCCCATGTGGTTCTTTATTTTCTTGGCAATTTTATTTATCAATTTTAGAGAAAATTGATAAATAAATACATTCAGTAGCTTTTGAATGTTAATTTATATTTCCCGGTATATATATTTATCTCCGACTTTATAATCAAGGTTTAATCCTTCGAGATTTTATATTAATACCGATGCTCTATTTCTTAAAAAAATGACTGTATAATAAACCCTCGCACCGGGCCCCACCTCTACGGTCAATAGCCCAATAAAATGCACGCCGTACCTTGGTTATCATCCATGCACCTTCATCAACCGATCACCGTCCGATGGCTCCCCTCCATATCGACGACGCTCAACAATATCGCTCGATCTCCTTGGTGGAACATTAATGCGTGATGGAGCGCATTGAAAGGTGGTTTTTTACTTCCGTCCGGTGCCACGTGTCGAAGGCTCTATGGAATCGCTCCAATTCTGGGAATACCACTCAACCCGCAAAATCGGTGTGATATGGGCAATCGGCTTCCACAAATCCACTCGCGGTTTCAGATAGGGTTAACCACGGTTCAAATCGGGTTACACTGCCCTTTGAACTCACTGACCTAGGTCTAACCTCGGGAAATATTTCCAACTAACAACAAAACTGTTGTAATTCTCTTCCGGCGGGATTTCGCTTCCACCAACAGAGTTGACGAAAAAATTTAGGGAACAATAGACAGAGGGGTCGCGGAGCCTGTGGGACCATTCGATTCAACAATTTTATATATATACGAAGTTAAATCGCTTCACAGTTAAACAAAATTCTTCAGAATTATCAATTCAGACAGTTTGGCAATCAACAGGACTTGGAGTCTATTCAACCGGAAGAAATTGCTCAATACACAGATTTTTCTTATTGCAGGAAATCTCTCTATCCTCCTCTCTCTCTCTTTTATACATCCGAGGGATTACATTCATATACATAAACATTTTTCTGTTCGGTTCCTCTGCGAGGACCGTTTTGGAAAACCAAAAGCCTAATTACAATTATGCAATTAACTGAGACAAGACAGATAGATCGAGTCCAAACCTATTTGACTTCTATGGACTCTAACTAGTCTAACTGAAACAGTCAGCTGAGGTATTGACACCTAGCTGTTACAATCCGATGGATTTTGAACCCTCCTAGCCACAACATGTGGACAAAACCTCCTACATTGCTGGCTAGTGTCTAATGCCCCTGCATCACTTCTTCTTGTGTTCTGCCCTTAGGCTCTTCTTGCGTTTATCCTCGTCCTCTTTCATTTTCTTTTCTCTCTCTTACTGGGCTTTGGCCTCTATTTTTTTTTTTTGGGTAGAGGTACTATGCCCTGTACTGGTTCGAGGCTTCTTAGCTAGAGAGGAAGAAGCACCTCCTAATTTATGACTCCTTTCTTCCAAGGTTTGATCATCCGGGTCTTCTTGGCCAGAGTCTACCCTCGGAGCAAGTTGTCTATCTACATTGTACCCGTTCCTTCTTTCATCTTCTCCCGGGCGTTCAACATGCTGATAGTTCCATTTTAATTTAGCCTTCTTGCAATGTTCAGGAACTATTTGCTCCGGGTCATATGTTTGGTATTCTAAAGCCCCAAAGAGATAAATTTTCATCTCTTCTCCCTCTGCCTCTACCTCTCTGAAGTCTTTAACTGTGTATGAGTCGATAGTGAGGGGTAGCGCGGACCATGGTTTCTTCTTACCTTTGGATAGGACCCTGGAGAAACCCGAGGACATTTGGAAGCAGACCTCTTGCATGAGCACTCTGTCTGTAATGAAACGAGGCATAGCATGTGGTGCCTTGAACGAGCCAAAGACTCGGATGAATGTATATTCGGCGAAAGGGAACCAATGCGCCACTTGGCTTAGCGTCTCCCTGGCTCGCCAAGACATGCACGAGGCGTCTTGGCTGAATAATTTTATGTATAGAGCGGGGATGAACACTTGGGAGATTGGCTCTATGTCTTGTTTATACCTGGATTCCCAAAACACCTTGGTTTGAAGATGAATTGCATGGGTCTGTTTGGGATCCCAGTTATGTACCTATCCCTCAAAATGAAACCTCGAACATACGAAATCCAATAAATAAGATGCCATATAGAATTCAGAGGGCATTCCTTCATCCAGTGCCAATGCTGAGGATAAATTTGTATGCATGGAGGTCATCAATATGCTAGCCCAGTTGAAACGGGTGCCGTGCACTGTGACATATTCCATGAGAGTTTCCCATGTGCCGTTGAAGGTGGTGGCATCAGGGGGCCTGTACAATCTGTAAAACATTGCAGCTACTAATTTATATACTTTTCTCAGGATCACCACTGGATATTCCTGGTCTTTCTTGACCTTAAAATTCTCAGGCTCCTTCCACCATTGCCTTATAGTGTCAACTACAGGGACTGCATGAGAAATGGACCAATCTTCTGTGGATTCTTCTTCTCGCTCAAGAAAAGAGTAATAAACATGGGCGTCTGAGCCTTTGAGCATTACGAAAGCCTTGCCTTTGCTGTCTCTGATCACAAACTTCTTGGGATTTGTTCTCTGTATAATCCAATCTATCACCTCTGGGCATGGGAATATGGTTGGGTGAGCACTTGCGAGATGTAGCTTGGATCTTTTAACCTGTAATTATATCTCTCGATCTGGGAGGTCTTCTGGGAATTCCATTTTGGTGAACTCTTGGTACACTTGGTACCAACGCATGATGTCCCCTTTGGAAAATGTGCAAAGGGTGTCTCTGTATATCGGGGGTGGGGACATTGGCATGTCCATCTCTACATCTTCCACTGCCAAGTGTTTGTCTTTCTTCCGGGACACTGGAGGTCCCATGTCGCTGGAATCCGAGAGGACAGGTATACACTCCAAGTCTACTTCAAATTCACTTGTCATATTCATGAAATATTCCCAAGATAATAAAGACGCCATGATGATATAAGACCAATTACAGTTTATTAATTACTTCAACTAGGACATAAGAAAAACTGAATAAATGGCCTACTGGGTCGCGGGGTCGCAGGTTGTAAGAAAATGGCCAAGGTGCGACCTTGTGACCTTGCGACTGGGTCGCAGGGTTTCTGGGTCGCGGATTGTGAAAAAAGATGAAGATGCGACCTTGCGACCTTGCGACTGGGTCATGGGGTCGCTAAGTCGTAGATTATGGAAAATGGAAGGGATGCGACCTTGCGACTAGGTCACGGGGTCACAGGGTCGTAATTCTCAAGAAACCGGAGAGAATGTGACCTTGCGACCTGGCGACTAGGTCGCGGGGTCGCGGGGTCGCAAGTCGCGCTAGGGCTTGCCGGGGGTTTTGGGCACGCGCGACGTGGAGTTGTTTTCCCTTTAACTAGAAAAATACAAGGCTAAATGGGTCAAGACAGAGTCAAGGGATAGCTTTTGGAGTAGGGAACATGCCATGAGAAGCTGGATAAGAAATTGTGATGAGTTGGGCAAGTGTGGTGAAAAATGGAATAAGAAGGAAACCCTAAGCAAGAAATTAAAACAATGGCTGAGGAAAATGACAATTTAAAGGCTGAGGAATGCAGGGATTTGGCAAGAATAATAAAAAAGGAAACAACAGGAGGAAAAACGACAACTTACCCGGGAAAATTGTGCTCCAGTTGACCTGTCAGAGCCGTTTTTTCTATCCGTTGCCTATGCAAAATGCGACCTAGCGACCTCCAATATATAAAAGGGTCACACGTGCGGGCCATTAATGAGGTCGCAAGGTCGCATGGCAAGGTGGTGTGAGGGGAGTATGACCCCGCGACCTTGCGACCTTGCGACCTCAGGGTCGCAAGGTCATAGAGTCGCGGTTTCCACAAATTCTTAGATTTGCGACTTAGCGACTTAGTCTTCCTGATTTTCTACTTAACTTTTCTTTGTGCTCAAGGGGCTCCAAATTTTTTTTAAAGTGGGGGTTTTTTTTGGAGGGTGTTGTAAAGGCTACAAAAAATGGTGATTCACTGGTCAAATTCAGAGTCTCTGTTGATGGTTAGCCTTGGAGGGGGGGAGGGAGGGGCCTTCACTAGCTGTTTCCTTTATCTTAAGGTCAACACTGCCTTGCCTTTGCACCTTGCGGGGTTGCTTGGCTCGCTCGCTTGTTCGGGTGCTGCTTAACCGAATTTCATTCCTTCAGGTCTCTAGACCGAAAGGGTTGGAGAACTCCAAGTGGCTACAGGGTCCGGTACGATTATTTTGTCCTCATTGTGTTGCTCTGCTGCCAGCGAACCTCTCGGCCCTGGCGGAGTCACTGCCTAGGAGTCATGAACGTTGCTCCGCTACCAGCGAGCCTGGTCAGTACCCCGGCAGAGTCGTTACATCACCTCTCTGTGCAGGAAGCCTTTCTCAATCCTTTACCCTTTATTAGTGTGCTATTGCACTTATTTTGAATGTGCCTGGGGCACTTATTTAGATGTGCTCATGGCACTTATTTGAGATGGGAAATTTTTTTGCCTGGGCGGATGAGGGATCCTGACTTATTTTACTTGCAGAGAGGTTGCTCCTGGTCTGATATGAGGACTTTGGTTTTTCTCGGATGCCCTGATTGTAACATGGAGTACCTCTGTTCCCTTCCGATATAGTTACCGCTGTATCACGCTTTCCTTTTGCAGACACCCTCTCAAACTTGCTAGGTGGGATCCTCCCGCTTGATGGCTTGAGCTAGGTCATGTACTGCCTTTAGGTGCCGATAACAAGCTAGCTTTTACCACCTTCATGTCTATCAGGAAAAGGCCTTCCATCAGCATAGAACCTGTTGCAGTGAGCCAATTGCATAGCTCTGACAAGTCCTTCTGTTTTTATAGTATTTTTTTTTTTTTTTTGACAAAAGGAATGAAAACGGAAACTATGGTACAAGGATAAGACAACCCTCTATGGGATGCTAAGTGAAGTAATGTTTGAGGTCATGCCCATTTACCAGGAGGACCTAGACTCTTCCCTCAAGAGTTTGCAGTCTAAACGTGTGGGAACCTAATTTCTCTTTAACTTGGAAAGGACCTGTCCACAGTGCTTGGAACTTGGAATGTTTTCCCTTTTCTTCGTGAGCTTTATCCCACTTCAGGACTAGGTCTCCTACCTCAAAATTTTTATTCCCTGTAGATTTTCTATCAAACCATCTCTTGATTCGGCTTTGGTGGATGGTGAAATTTTCCCAGGTTTTTTTTCTTTCTTCCTCCAACTTCAGTAGGGTGTCGATCCGAGTCTGCAAGGTGGGGCATGGGATACCATGAAATTCTTGGGACATCTGAAGGGCAGGGAGAGATAAGTGGGGAGGAAGAACATCTTCTTTGCCATACACGAGAAAATACAGAGAGGTGCCTAGGGAGGATTTGGGCGTGACACGGTCAGCCCAAAGTGCATTGTGAAGGGCATTGTGCCAGTTGCGCTGGTGGGACAGCAGGGTCTTCTTAATGATGTAGATAAGATTTTTATTGGTTGACTCAGCTAACCCGTTTCCTTGAGGATAATAATTTGCAGAATGTTTAAGAACAAAACCATTTTCCAGAGCAAAATCATACAATTTGAAAGATGAAAAGTAAGTTGCATTATCGAAAACCAAGGAAGTTGGAACGCCAAACCTAGTGATGATGGAATGAGTGAAGAATTCTATTACCTCTTGATCATTGATTTGGTGTAAAGGTGCTGCTTCGACCCACCTGGCGAAATAATCAGTAGAAATAAGAATGTACCAGTGTTGCTTGGAAGAGTGAGGTATGATTTCGCCAATCACGTCCAAACTCCACTATTGAAAAGGTTCTTCTACCGCTACTGATAGTAAAGGGGCGGCTGGCCGCGCTTCCCGGTTTGCAAATTTTTGGCACTGAGTGCACTTCTGGACATATGCATGCGCATCTCTGAAAAGGGTTGGCCAATAGTATCCTGCGCGGATTATCTTATGGGTGGTGGTATCACCTGCAAAATGACCTCCAGCTGGTCCGTCGTGCAGCTCGGTCAATATTTTCTGCGCTTCATCATGTTCGAAACAGCGTAGCATAACTCCATCGTAATGTTTCTTGAAAAGCTTACCCTAGATTAGCTGGTAAGATGCAGCTTTGAGTCTTATCGCACGTTTCTGCCGGGCAGTTAGAGCAGGGTCCAGGACGCCCTGCGCTAAGTATCCTGAAATGTCAGAGTACCAAGAAGGGCTTCTCTGCTGAGGCACGTGGTCACTTTGATACATGTTGATTTCCTGTTCCCAACACTCTTCTTCAACTCCATGTGAACTTGCAGCCTCCGCAGCCATTTGGTATAATCCTTGTCCTTTAACGGTGTGTGCTGGTTTAAACTCTAAATCATACTCTTGCAGGCACGCCACCCAGTTGCCTCGCCTCTCGCCTAGCTCTTGCTGCACAAACAATGAGCGGACAGTTGGGTGAGGGACGAAATTCGTGACATGGTTTTTCAAGATGTAGGGCTTGAAATGCTTGACTGCTTTGTAGACCGCATAGGCTTGCTTTTCGATTTCGGGGTAGTTCAATTCAGCTCCTTGTAAACCGGTACTCATGAAGGAAATAGGCCGTTCATCATTGTTGCCGTATTTCTACGTGAGGACAGCTGCAAGTGATGAATCTGAAGCGAAAGTATACAGGATAAAGCCTCTGCTAAAGTCTGGAATTTGGAGGAATGGCACTTCAACTATAGCCTACTTGATTTTGTCGAAGGCCTCCTTATCTGACAGATTCCATTTGAACACTGCATTATTTTTGATCATCCCCTGCAAGGGCTTGAATATTTGGGCGAAATCCGATATGAATTTACAGACAAAATTGATTTTCCCCAAGAAATATTGCATTTCTTTCTTATTGCTCGGGGGGGGGGGGGGGAATCTGGGCAATGGATTTTGCCTGCTCTGGATCTACAACAATGCCTTGCTTAGTTATAATGTGGCACAACAAATTTCCTTCTGCCACAACGAAAACACTCTTCTTCGGGTTAAGTGAAATTCCGTACTTCCTGCACCTCTCGAAGATTTGCTTGAGGTGGTGTAAATGATCGCCCCGGTGTTTTGAAAACACGGTGATATCGTCCAAATAGACTACCACGCTCTGCCCTATCAAACCACGGAAAGCTATATCCATGGCCCGTTGGAAATTTTCCCCCGCGTTTATCAATCCAAAAGGCATGCGCCTGAAAGTGAACGTTCCCCATTTGGTTCGAAAGGTAGTTTTCAATCTGTCTAGCTTAGCTACCAGCACCTGGTTGTAACCAGAGAACCCATCCAATAAGGAGAACATCTCGGACCCAGACAAAACTTGCAATATTTGTTCCATAGGTGGCACCGGGTAGTTGTCTTTATTTGAGGCCCGATTCAAATTCTGGAAATCCACACATAAGCGGATCTCACCAGACTTCTTCCGTACCGGGACCAAATTTGACACCCATATGGAGTGACGAACTTTGAAGATGATGCGTGCATCCAAAAGCTTCTTAAGTTATTTCAGAATCATCGGTTCCAAAGTAGGATGCACTTTTCTGAGCTTCTGTTGGAACGGTTTCATGCCTTCCTTCATGGGTATCACGTGCTGAATAATCTGAGTATCGTATGTACGTAAATCATCATACGTCCAAGAAAATATGTCTCGATATTTTCGAAATAGTTGGGTGAAGGCCTGCGTCTCTTCGTCAGTACAGTATTTTCCAATGTTAATGAACTTCGAGTTCTCATCTAATCCCAAGTTCACTTGCTGATGTGCCAAGATGGAACTTTGTACTTTGGTATTTGAGGGGCCGCGGAATTGGCTTTGCAGATCAAAGAGCTTTTCAAGTGACACTATCCCCTTGGGCATGGGGTTCTCCTTCCGTTTGTCATTCTCTTCTTGCAAAGCTTGGTCGTGATCCGCCTCATCAATTGCCGTGTCTTTGAACACTTCAGTATTGAGCATAAATTCCAATATCTGTTGATCATCATAAAAAACGCGTAAATTAGTAATATTATCTAGAACATAGGGTCTATATATAACTTCTATAGAAAAGCCATCCCTCAAAGGGGTAAATCTAGCAGCAGCATTAGCCAGAGTATCAGCTGCTGCATTGTGCATTCTAAGAATAGATTTAATTCCAAATGCATCGAAAGTAGAAATAAGACGCCATACCTCTTGTTGATAAGCTTTTAAATGCGGAGAAAAACAATGAATGGTATTGCGTACTTGCCGGGTAATGATATCGGAGTCTCCAATGACTTGTAAGCACCTTACCTTTAAATCCAATGCCTTCTTGAGTCTGAGGATTAGAGCTTCATATTCAGCAGTATTTTTGGTGCACTGGAACTCAAGCCGACACGAAATCAAGAATTTGTTCTTTTGAGGGTCTAGCAAGATGTCCGCGCCAGCTCCGTCATGGGTTTTGGAACCGTCATAGTACAGGGTCCAGACATCATTTTCTGGCTCCTTTGGGGTTTTAGGTTGGGGCAAGGCTTCGGTTTGGTGTGAGACAGGGGTGGCTTGGTCTTCTACTACAAGTGTTAGTTCAAACTAGATCTCGGGGTCTACTGGAGACTGAGGAGGATGATAACATCCGAAAATGGCTTCCAAGAAGCACATGCCAAGCTCCTCCTGGGAAAAACTGATGGGTTCGTTAGTAGCATCCAAATCAGTCATGGTATATTTCATATATGGTTCAATTTCTACCCTGATTTGGTTATTTCGGCCCCTGTAAGGTAGCCACAGGTGGGACCAGTCAGTGGAAAAATATTCTTGCAGCTTGCTGGACTAGTCTCTGCTAAGTAATAGGCCGTAGGATTCCGGAATGTCAAAAACCACAATGTCAATACATTGGCGGACTCTAGAATTGGATGAAAGGCAGATGATGACGTTATTTAGCTCTCCTACAGTTGGCACCTATGATCTGTCAAGTTGGATGATCCTCGCGTCATTTTTCTCCGGGCGGATGTTCAGCTTCTTACAAACTGATAGGGGCATGACGTTTGTGGACGCACTAGAGTCAAATAGACAGTTATGGACGTTGAAGTTGAAAATCTCAAAATATAACAGGAAGGGAGGAGTAGATCCCCTGGAATTTGCATTGATGGCATTCACAATAGACTGAACACTCGGACTGGCTTGCGCGGATGTATTGCTCACAGGCTTAGTAGTTGAGGTATTGGCGAAGGCTTTAAGAATGAGTTCTCGTTGATTTGTGATGCGGGCAAGCTCGTATAGGGAGATGTTAGCTCTGGTTTTCTTCATGTCCTCTACAATGTTATAAGCGGAATCCGATTGAGGACAAGGCTCGGTAGTGGTTTTGAGGGACCCCACCAGAAGCTTGATCTTTTGATTTGCTCGGGTGTTGTCATTGGTGGGCTTCTTAGGGGCAGCTTGTTGTTCATTCCCTGAGGGGAGTATTTTCCTTAAGAAAGCCCTTTTCTTCTCCTCAAAGGATGGTTCGGGGACCGGTCCTTTGCTCCTAAGGCTATAGTTCCTTACGGGTTGGGACTTAGGATTGTCTGCCATGTTGATGTTAGTGATGGTAAGATTGCTGTCCCCGCGGATAATATCAAATGCAAGAACCGAGGACCCTGGTTCTTCATCCGGGGACAACTCCTCATCATGGTCGGAAGCATCATCCTCCTCCGCATCCCTTGGGGTTTGATCATCCAGAAGCTGATTTACCACTGCCGTCATGCTGCTGATCCATTGTGGGCATGTTTTTTCAGAGTGGGTAGCCTGGTGGAAAGAACATAAGTTATATTTTCCTACTTCTTCCATGTTGAGAACAGTGTTTGGGTTAGACAGAGGTCAGCTGGTGTTGGGGTTGCTCTTTCTGAAAAAGGGCTTAGGTGCCTTGGTGCTAGTCGTGGACTCTATACCCTTCCTCTTTATGTCAGAGACTTCATTTGTCAATAGCTTGAGGGTCTTTGCTATACTCTTGAAGTCAAAGGCATCCTTATCCTTATCCGTGGTTTTGTTTGTGGAGGACTGACCCTTTTTCATGATTGGTTTGTGGTCATATCTCCCCTCGTGATCGATGGCTCCTATAGAAAGCATGTCTCTTTCTACAGCGAGGGCGGCTGCATAGTTCGTTGCAAGGGTGGGCCGAGCTTCGCGCTTTATGAAGACGGTGGTATCCCTAGGGAGAGATTTTGTATAGTAGTCTATGGTAATAGAGTCATCCAACGGCAGGTTGGGGGGAAAATTTTGCAGTATGGTGGCAAAGCACTGGTTGAAGTCTCTAACCTTCTCTTTCTTATGGCACTTAATGGTGATTAACTCTGTAAGGAGCATGGAAGGGGTTTTGTCTTCTGAAAATTTCTGCAGGAATGCATGATGGAACTGGTCCCATGACGTAATAAAGGCACTTGGGAGGGAGCGGTACTAGGTGGCCGCTTTGTTTTCAAGAGTGTGCGGAAAAAAGGTGGCAAGCAACATCATCTGTTTGAACCCTCATGATTTGCAGGGAAATATAGAAGCTGCTTATATGATCCTCAGCCAAGGTGCCTTTCTCGGGATCAGACTTGGGGAGATGTTTCTCAGGGTGCCTAGGCAGGTCGTGGAGGGGGCCCAAAAGATCTAACGAGGACTGGGCCATCCAGGAAAGTGGTTGCACTCTCCTAGCTTGTTGCTGGTGCCTGATCTCAGACTCAGATTCACTCCTCGTACCTGACACCGAAGCTTCTCCCTCATGGCGAGAGTGTTCATCTTGATATCTCTCTCAGTTGGCCATGTCTCTGAGATATCCAAAATTGTGGACAGGCGGCCTATTTGGGTTTGGGCAGCGGTGGTTGGCATAGTGTCCTTGGCCACAGCCTCTATCTCCTCTACTTCCAGTCCCGCGGCCTCTATTCACCTCACCTTCATTCCTGCGAGCTCTATTTCCCTTGCCTTCATTTCTGCGGGCTATATTTCCCTCTCCTTCATTCCTGTGGGCCCTATTTCCCTCACCTTCGTTCCCTCGGCCTCTATCTCCATCACCTCTCCCAGGTGGGGGGTGTGCCTGGTTTTTGTTCGGTTGGGCTTGGTTGGGCTGAGGGTCGGGGAAAGGTTCAGTTGTACCAAATTCCTCCTCTTTGCCCCCTTGGAGATCGGGAATCAGTTCGTCACCCTGAACAACGATGGCGAGGTATTCAACCATGAGATTCACTAACTGGGTATGGTACTCACCAGGGCACCATTACAAGTGATGTTTTCGGCTAGGGTCCTAGTATGGGTCAAGAAACTCATGATTGGGGCATATCGCAAATCCCTGATGAGATTGTGGGTATCTGGGCACAAGGCTCTCAACTACTCTTTGGTAATTTCATAATATGGAACCTCCTCCCCTGGAATATCTTCCAACGGGGGAGGGATAGCATCGTCGTTTATGACCTCCCCATGGGGATTTTGTGATGGAATGTTGTTGTATGATGGGAGGATGCCATTTAGGCCCTCCTAGTGCCAATTATGTTGACGGAAAAGATTGTCCGGCCAACAGTAGGGGATCTCTCCGGTAGAAACTCCCAATTAGACCTTGACCCTTTTGGAATAGGGATCCCGTCTGGGGTGTGGGTCCGGCTACCACTTAAGTCACCTTCCCTTTGGTCTCAAAATAACTCGATCGAACCTGCAGACACACACTTATTAACATGATACAAGATACATGGTTGATGCACTAAACATGTATATAACACTATGCATAGGAAGAAAAATAATAAAGCATACATGCCGAAGGAGGTGTTGTTAACAACACATCTTTGGGGTTATGCTAGTAGGCTATTATGACCACAAAAGAAACATTTCTTTATGGTGAGATGCCCCTTTACTTCCTGAAAGATAAAACAAAATGCTAATAAAAAAAGTCATTAACATCCATTAAGAAAGTGATTAAACTGAACATCATTAACACAAGTACAGGAAACCATAATGCATAAATGATGCCATTAAGAGTGCAGTTTCAATAATCAAAAGATGTTTGAAACTGTATAGAAATACTCATATTTTTCGTATAGCAAAACACATCAGATCCAAAAGGAGTTTCAACAGGTATCTGTATTCATATGCAAAAGGAGTGCTATCTTTCAATACAATGCTGTATATCTCTTGAGTCCCAAAAAAAAAGCCCCTTTAAATTTTCCCTGGAGGGAGTTTTATAGAACAAAACTTGCCCTTTGGGCTTCCTAACTCTTTGCCTGCCTGCCTGTTGAGCTGCCTTGCGACTCAAAAGGAGACTGCGACCTGTGACCTGGCTGGTGAGTGTGACCTACGACTTGGCTGGGCGGTGCGACCTATGACCTGCCTCTAAATGCTACCAGCGACTTACTTCCACTGAGCTATGAAGATGAGCGTGCAATTTTGAGGTCAGGGGCATCAATCTGCTGTTCTTTGAGGAAATATTTCTAGGTCTGATACTCTGCTGCTATGGGGGAAACCAGAGGGACCTCTTCTTTCAACCAATGCATGCACTCCAAAGCATTTGGGACTAGAGTTTCCATTTTCTGTGAGATCTGGTTGGAAAGAGAGGCGAGCTTGGTGTAAATCCATACTGGCGTGACAAGAAATTGACCCAAATTTTCTCGTGATGCTGCAAGATCGGGGGTGGCAACAGCTTGTTTAATGGGCTGCAGAAATGACTGGATCTCTTAATCTACTTGTTCCCAGGTTTTTCCCTCGTCCAATTCCCTCAGCGAAGGAATGTGTGAAGGATGTGCATCGAGTTGATGCCGCTGATCAGTTGTTCGTATGCAGACATTACTTTGTTCAAATCCTTGGATAACTTATCCTTGGACTGCATTTTCATACGGATTTGGAATTTGGCATCTTGCGTATTAATCCAATCCTTCCTTGGAAAATGCTCAGGAGCCTGAGGGTACCGCACTGTCCATTCCATCATTCTATCCAAGGCAGCTGAGGCCTCCTTCAGCTGCTCGTGCTTTTGCTTAGTCTCCGCTCGTGCTCTTACCAATGGGGCGACTGTTTGTTTTATGGTGAAAATTTCCTCGTACACTTGCCTCATGGTCACCTCTAATACATCGAACTCCTTTAGAATGACAAGAGGAACTTCATTGACAGGGGGGGTTTTGTTTCGGAGTTGTTGAACCTCCTCTTTCAATGCCATCCTCTCCTGTTTTGCCCTTTTCTCCCGCTGCTCTGCTTCTTGTAGTCTATTTTTTAGAGAAAAGATCTCTCTACTCATTTTGGTCACATTTTCTTCCTTGGCCGCAGCGAAAGCTGTGCCAGCTGATGCTATCATCACGGGATTAGTCCTCATATCAAGGACTATGTCTTTCTCGGTTGCGACCATGGATGTGGCGGAAGGATTTTTCGCCAGGCTTCTTCTTTTCTCTTGTTGGATTTTGAAGGAGAATTGATCGAATGTGAGCCTGGTGAGGTCGAATACCTCCTCCTCTTGCCCCTGGGAAGAGCTGGAATCAGAGAGTGTGGCTTGTGTATTGACTAGAGGTACCTCAAGGGGATATACCTCGATGTCTTCTAGCATTTCATCGTCTTCTTCTTTCTTCTTCTTTTCCTCCTCTTCCCTTTGTAGGCGTTCAACTTTCACCTTCTCATGTTCTTTCTTCTGCCTGAGCTCTGCTTCTGCAACTACTTCTATTTCGGCTTTCCTCTTCCATTCAACTACTGCAGCTTGCTTTGCTTTCTTCTAGCGGTCATCTTCCGCTTTATCTAGCTCTTTCTTGAGTTCCCGTTCTACTGCAGCCTCCGCCTCTTTTTCCTCCTTTTCCTTCTTGGCCTCCTCGACCCGCTTCTTCTTCTGTTCTACCCTTAGAATCTTCTTGCATTTATCCTCATCCAATTTCATTTTCTTTTCTCTCTCTTGTTGGGCTTTGGCCTCTATTTCTTTTTGTTGGGTAGAGGTACTATGCCCTGTACTGGTCTGAGGCTTCTTAGCTAGAGAGGAAGAAGCACCTCCTAATTTATGACTCCTTTCTTCCAAGGTTTGATCATCCAGGTCTTCTTGGCCAGAGTCTGCCCCTAGAGCAAGTTGTCTATCTGCATTGTACCAGTTCCTTCTTTCATCTTCTCCTGGGCGTTCAACATGCTGACAGTTCCATTTGAATTTAGCCTTCTTGCAATGTTCAGAAACTATCCGCTCCAGGTCGTATGTTCGGTATTCTAAAGCCTCAAAGCGATAAATTTTCATCTCTTCTCCCTCTGCCTCTACCTCTCTGAAGTCTTTAACTGTGTATGAGCCGATAGTGAGGGGTAGCGTGGGCCATGGTTTCTTCTTACCTTTGGACAAGACCCTAGAGAAACCCGAGGACATTTGGAAGCAGACCTCTTGCATGAGCACTTTGTCTATAACGAAACAAGGCATAGCATGTGGTGCCTTGAACGAGCCAAAGACTCGGATGAATGTATATTTGGTGAAAGGGAACCAATGCGCCACTTGGCTTAGCATCTCCCTGGCTTGCCATGACATGCACGGGGCGTCTTGGCCAAATAATTTTCTGTATAGAGCGGGGATGACCACTTGGGAGATTGGATCTATGTCTTGTTTATACCTAGATTCCCAAAACACCTTGGTTTGCAGATGAATTGCACGGGTCTGTTTGGGATCCCAGTTATGTACCCATCCCTCAAAATGCAACCTCGAACAGATGACATCCAATAAATAAGAGGCCATATAGAATTAAGAGGGAATTCCTTCATCTGGTGCCAATGCTGAGGATAAATTTGTATACATGGAGGTCATCAATATGCTAGCCCAGTTGAAACGGGTGCCGTGCACTATGAAATATTCCATGAGAGTTGCCCATGTGCCATTGAAGGTGGTGGCATCAGGGCACCTGTACAATCTGCAAAGCATGGAAGCTACTAATTTATATACTTTTCTAGGGCTCGCCACTGGATATTCCTGGTATTTCTGGACCTTAAACTTCTCAGGCTCCTCCCACCATTGCCTTATAGTGTCAACTATAGAGACTGCATGAGAAATGGCCCAATCTTCTGTAAATTATTCTTCTCGCTCAGGCAAAGAGTAATAAACATGGGCGTCTGAGCCTTTGAGCGTTGCGAAAGCCTTGCCTTCGCTGTCTCTGATCACGAACTTCTTGGGATCTGTTCTTTGTATAATCCAATCTATCACCTCTGGGCACGAGAATATGGTCAGGTGAGCACCTACGAGATGTAGCTTGGATCTTTTAACTTGTAAGTATATCTCCCGATTCGATAGGTATTCTGGGAATTCCATTTTGGAAAACTCTTGGTATACTTGGTACCAACGCATGCTATCCAATTTTGAAAATGTGCAAAGAATGTCTCTGTATATTGGGGGTGGGGACATTGGCATGTCCATCTCTACATCTTCCACTGCCAAGTGTTTGTCTTTCTTCCGGGACACTGGAGGTCCCATGTCACTGGAATCCGAGAGGACAGGTATGCACTCCAAGTCTGCTTCAAATTCACCTGTCATATTCATGAAATATTCCCAAGATAAAAAAGACGCCATGATGATATAAGACCAATTACAGTTTATCAATTACTTCAACTGGGACACAGGAAAAACTGAATAAATGGCCTAATGGGTCGCGGGGTCGTAGGTTGTAAGAAAATGGCCAAGGTGTGACCTTGCGACCTTGAGACTGGGTCGCAGGGTTGCGGGGTCGCGGATTGTGAAAATATATGAAGATGTGACCTTGTGACCTTGCGACTGGGTCGTGGGGTCGCAAAATTCGGGAAAAAGCGGAAATGCGACCTTGCGACTAGGTCACGGGGTCGCTAAGTCGCAGATTGAGGAAAATGGAAGGGATGAGACCTTGTGACCTTGTGACTAGGTCGCGGGGTACGGGGTCGCAAGTTTCGAGAAACCGGAGAGAATGCGACCTTGCGACCTAGCGACTAGGTCGCGGGGTCGCGGGGTCGCAAGTCGTGCTAGGGCTTGCCGGGGGTTTTGGGCGCACGCGGCGTGGAGTTGTTTTCCATTTAACTGGAAAAATAAAAGGCTAAATGGGTCCAAACAGAGTCAAGGGATATCTTTTGGAGTAGGGAACATGCCATGAGAAGCTGAATAAGAAATTGTGATGAGTTGGGAAAATGTGGTGAAAACTGGAATCAGAAGGAAACCCTAAGAAAGGAATGAAAACAATGGCTGAGGAAAATGACAATTTAAAGGCTGAGGAATGCAGGGATTTGGCAAGAATATTCAAAAAGGAAACAATAGGAGGAGAAATGGCAACTTACCCGGGAAAATTGCGCTCCATTCGACTTGTCAGAGCCGTTTTTTCTATCTGCTGCTTATGCAAAATGCGACCTAGCGACCTCCAATATATAAAAGGGTCGCACGTGTGGGCCATTAATGAGGTCGCAAGGTTGCATGGCGAGGTGGTGTGAGGGGAGTGCGACCCCGTGACCTTGCGACCTTGCGACCTCAGGGTCGCAGGGTCGCAAGGTCGCAGAGTCGCGATTTCCACAAATTCTTAGATTTGCGACTCAGTGACTTAGTCTTCCTTATTTTCTACTTAACTTTTCTTTGTGCTCAAGGGGCTCCAATTTTTTTTTAAAGTGGGGTTTTTTTTTGGAGGGCGTTGTAGAGGCTACAACATGTTATTATTGTACCCTTACATTATTAATGTTAGGTCGGCTAGGATTATATTGTGACCTCATGGACTCCTATATATAGAAGGAGGTTTTTTCATTTGTATCATCCAAGAATTGTTCATTTATGTAATGTATTGGAGGTTTCCCCCTCAAAGTGTCTTATTTATAAGGCATTGATCTCTCTTTTCTTCTAATTTTGGAGCTGGTTTCATAACAAAATTATTATCAACAATGGATTTAGAGAAAGATCAGCTAAGGATAGCTTTTTCTCATCCTTCAACTATCACTGTTGCATCTTTTGTTGGTTTTAAGGCTATTAATTTAACAGTTGACACAAAGAAAATTCCTCTTCCAGGTAAAATTAATATTCATATGCTGACTGGTCAGTTGATTGTTAATGATTTAAATAAAACTTCCTTAGCTGCTGTTAAGGTTGAAAATATGTTGGGAAAGGTGATAAAACAACTAAAGTTGGAGAAACAAAATTCAAGAGATTTTTCCACACAGAACAATGAATTGAAGAAAATCATTATTAAAATTGGATTTTATCCCGAGGATAGGACAACAATTCAAAATTTGTTGTAGGATGCTGAAGCTAAAATTCAAGTTTTAAAGAATAAGCTTAAAATTCCCACTGGTGAACACCTAATGGCTTAAGAGGTGGCCCAAGTAGAAACATAAATAGAACAACTATTGTAGGACCTTTTGCAAAGAAATGAGGAAATGTCCAAACTAAAGGAAATGAATGATATGTTGTAGAAGAAACTTGACTCCCATGTCTATACCATTGATGTATCATCTGAATTTGAATATCCTGCTACCAAGTTAATTCAAGTCATGACTGAGTTGAGGATGGCAGAAATTGATTTGAAAAATACCCAAAGAGATTTGGTCAGTGCATTGAAGGCGATTAAAGTCACAGAGAAAGAGGTGTTGATGGCCAAAGATAATGCTGAAAAATACAAGAGAGAGTATCAAAGTGCTTGTCAAGAAATTAAGAAGATGAAGGAAAAATTAAAAGGGAGTATGTCCCTTATACATGCCAAGGAGATAATATGGAATGATATTATTGATACTGTTAAAAATGTGTGGGATTTACTTTTTATTATTAGAGAAGAGAGTAATATTGTTAGGGACTTTGAGGGAATAATTGTGGAAAATAAGAAAAAATCACAAAATAGAGCCCTATATGCTAAGAGGTTAATTTATTTTATAAATTCTAAATATGCACAGGAACTCAAAGAATTCAAAATTGAAGACAGGACCCAATGTGTTTTAGAGTTAAACAGGATGATTGTAAAGAATTAATACATGAAAGCAGTAGATGAAAAGTTGAATGAAGTAAAGGGAGCAGTTATAAAATTTAATATTGTGTTTGAAAAAAGAAATAGGGTTGGTTTACCATCCTATTGGGATCCGAAAGGAAATTTACTCCCTTGGGAAACATATAACACACTGTTGGTGGAAGCGAAGAGAAAAATTAGGACCACTTATGAGAAGGCTGTAATTCTAAAAGGGGCCACCATTGTTAACTATTTGCATAAATATTTCCAATTGCTATGGATGTTGAAGACCCTATTTGATGAAAAACCAACATATTCCATAATTACAAATTTCAGAATGGCACATGTGAAGCTTGTTAATTGTCCTAGTTCAAATGTAAACCTGTGGAGAAAATGAAAAGAATGGATGTCTCCACAATCAAAGGAGACAGAAGCAGGAACTTCCTCCGTTCTAGATTCTCAAGCTGTCCAGTGACATAGTGTTTATGTGGTATTTTATTTTACTTTATTTCCTAAAGAGACATGTATTTTCTATTTCAAATGTAATAATCAGACGAAATTAGTTTATGAAGTTGACAATTTTATAACTGTCCATTTTGAAATTTTGCATATAATACTTTTTCAGGAGAAAAAAGGGGTTCCATATTTTTGGACCTCAGAGGCACCAAAATTTTGTACTTGATATTTATGATGATGAATAAAGCTTATCAGAAGAATTTCTTGAAATTGTTGGGTGTAATTAGTTTTTCCTGTTTCATGATGTGTTTTTATTTCTTCTCAGAATGAATTAATGTAGCTTCTGGTCTCTAATATTACATTTGTGATTTAGAGTTAAAATACTTAATGAAGCGCTCCCTCATTCTGAATGTCATTTATTCTTAACCATTTTCTTCTAAAAATAAAGATAATAGATTATGTAATAGCAACATGTTATTAGAGGTTTTCCACCAACATTTCCAATCTTAATTCCATTCATTTGTATTCACCATTTGAAAGCATTATGAGAAGCTTTGTTCTGTTATAGATATTAAAGGGTTTTAAATATTATATTCTAGGGGTTTCAAAATGAAAGGGAAATTTTTTTTTTCATTTCTTAGTTATAGTAAATGTCTTGGGAACTGAACTCAAATATAGCCTCGAGATTGTTTCCCAAGGTACAACACCTACCATCAGTCCATAAGTTTTGGAATTATGGTTAAAAACATCCTAAAAGATTAAGGCCATCTCAATGTGCTGGAAAAAGGCATCACCAAAGCTTGGCTATGGACAAACATTGAGAAAATTTCCAAATTTACTTTTACTTACAGTTGATTCATTTATGCGTGAAAAACCTGTCTTTTTGAAAACAAGATTCATTGAATAATTTTTCAATCCAGTTTAATTTCCTTTCTTGTGCTCATAGGTGTTTGTCCCTGTATATAGAGCATCCATTGTTTATTCAAGAGCAAGATCACTTTATTCTAAAACAAAGTCACGACATACAGGAAACATATTCTCCCTGGTATTTATGTTGGTATCAGACTTTTGGTGCCTCATCAATTCACCCTAAAGGAACCAGGTATAAAAAAATGGCATTAGAATCTCTATATACATAGAAACTAACTCTATATTTTGAAGTATGCTTTGCAGTCATGAATTAATAAAATGTTTGTCAATGCTTACAACCTTCCACATGCATGACTGCACATGTCATACACAAATATAGTATATACATACAAACTAACTATGGATTTTGAAACTATGCTTTGCATTTTTTAATTAATCAGAAGTTTGTTAATACTTACAACCTTCCACATGCATGACTGCATATCTTGCAAAAAATGTTGTTGTAGACCAATAAAAATTCCAGGTCTGACTACTCATAAATATTCTAAAATCTTTTTCAAACCAATAAACATAAGAACTTATTCAGAATACAAAATACCATTTGAAAGCCTCCTTCTATATCCCATGCAACACACTAAGTTATAAGCAATACTTTCATCATAAATAAATACCAATGCTAAGTTAGAATTTAGATGGCCAAAAGGATAAATAAATCAATTCAATTTGAGAAAGGTTTGTTTTGATTCCAATTTAAAATTGAAGTTTAGTTTGACAGAGAAAACATGCAAAGGATCTTGATTCTTGTTTGAAATGGGATATCTAAGATCTCGTTAGAAACTGCACTGTTATGTTTCTATGTTTAGTTCAATAATTTAACTTAAAATAGTAGGAAGGAAATAAATAACCTCATTGGAAGTAAAGAAATAATGCTTGATAATATAACAACCAATAAATACCCCAATTCAGCTCAATCATGCCTGCCAACTTGAACAATAAAAATCAGTCAATAAATAGCTTACTACTCAATAATTTTAAAAGGACAATAAATGCAAAAGTTGAAACCTGAGTACAACATTACATCTATTGTCCTAGATAACAATTAAAATAGGACATAGGAGGGAAAATATGACATATTAATTTTCTACTAAAACTTCATTGAAATATGATAATGGAGCAAGTCACTCACTTTACAATGGACAACCACTGATCCAGGACTTCCTTCTATAATTTTGAAAACTTGTTGGACAATCCGCTTAGGTGGGCAGTTGACAAGATAAATTTAGAGGAAAACAAAAAATGCATTAGAACTCATTAAATAGGAAATTACTGGGAAAATATATCAATTGAGATTGTTTTATAATATAAACTTATAGCGAAAAACTGCCATATAGGAAGTAGAGATCGTAGAATAAAAGGCCATAATATGTGAATTGCATTTATCATACTTAATTATTAAGTTTGGGTCATGGTAGTAACACCTATCTCTAACAACCACAAATAAGAGATTGCAATATATTATACATAAATAATGAAACATAAGACATGGCTAATCACTAGCACCTGCTCATGCTAAAATCAACTTAGCTCATATCACAAGTTTATAAGAGTTAAGCCTGTTTAAATAACCAATAATATTTTGGCATCAGTGTGCGACTAGCAAACATCTACAAAGATAAACAAAAGGCACTTCAACGAGAGAAATAGATAGGTGCAGTACAGTTTAACAATGTTTCATTCAAACACGATGCAAAAAGGAATAACAAACCAATAAATTATACAAGTTTACATTACTTGGTTCCACATTAATAGGCATAGTTGAGACCTTACATACAAGATTCAACTTTATTGAAATCAGACAATATAATTATTAATGGTATAGCTAGAAAAAAAATTCTGTTGGAGTTCAGCAGCGGAATAATTAAATAAAACACAGACACACACAACAGAAACAACCATAAAGACACAGATTTTAACGTGGTTCACCCAACCAATCTGGGCTACGTCCACCTAACAGAGCATCTACAATCTCATTCATCAACTGGAGAAATACAATAGCAGAGTTTCTCATCTGCTCAGCTCTTCCACTCACTACACATTCCTCATCATGCTCACTTGCCTCTACGGGCTTACATTTTATAGCTGTGAATGAAAACAAACTCATAAATTCTCTCACAACAAATATAGGATGCATTAACTCCTCATAAGAAATTGATGGAGCCAATGTAGCAACAAATCCTATTGTTGTCACCTACATGATATTTTCTCCAAATTTAATTAAAAATAAGAAATAAAATCTCAACAATCTCCACCTTGACAACAATTAGCCTGATACCCTGTTTCATTATTATTTTTATCTTTTCTGCAAGCCAAGAGAAGCCAAACACCATCGTAGCTTCTCTAACAAAACTGGTTTTGTGAACATGTCTGCACAGTTTTCCTTTGTATGCACCTTTTCAAGAGAGACTCCCCTTTCAGTGATAACCTATCTTACAAAATGATACTTGATAGGTATATGCTTTGATTTACTATGATAGGCAGGATTTTTAGCCAAATGAATTGCACTTTGACTATCACAAAATAACTTGATGTTTTCCTGCAACTTACCAAACTCACCAAACAAACCTTTCAACCAAACTGCTTCTTTGCAAGCATGTGAAGCAGCTATGTATTCTGCTTCTATAGTGGATAAAGCAACAATTTTCTGTAGCTTTGACATCCAGCTAATAGCTCCACCTGCAAGAGTAAAGACATACCCTGAATTTGACCTTCTCTTATCCAAATCACCTGCAAAATTGGAATCAAAATATCCACAAACTTATTCGCTGCTCCTGTTATAAGTGATACAATAATCACTTGTGCCTCTCAGATACCGAAGCACCCATTTCACTGCTGACCAGTGTTCTTTTCCTAGATTTTCCATATACCTGCTAACAACCCCAATTGCATGTGAAATATCTGGTCGAGTACAAACCATCGCATACATCAAACAACCTACTACATTGGCATATGGAATTCGAGACATATATTCCTTTTCTTCATTAGTGTTAGGACATAAACTTGAAGAAAGCTTAAAATGGGAAGAAAAAGGGACCGAAACAGGCTTCACATTGTTCATACCAAACCTCAAGAGTATTTTCTCAATATACTTCTTTTGTGATAGCCACAGCTTACCATTTCTCCTGTCTCTAAAAATCTCCATGCCCAAAATCTGTCTTTCCGCTCCTAGATCTTTCATATCAAACGTCCTAGCCATCTGAGCCTTTAACTTGTTGATCTCTGTTATGCTTTTGCTTGCTAAAATCATATCGTCAACATACAACACTAAGACAATGAACATGCCATTACATAATTTCTTAAAGTAAACACAATTATCATATTCACTTCTTATATAATTTTGACTCATCATGAAAGAATCAAATTTCTTATACCATTTTCGAGGCGACTGCTTCAGACCATACAATGATTTCTTGAGCCTGCAGACAAATTTCTTGTTGCAATTTTGAACAAACCCTTCCGGTTGTTCCATGTAAATCTCCTCATCTAAATCTCCATGTAGAAATGCAGTTTTAACATCTAGTTGCTGTAACTCTAAATCAAGTAAAGAAACTAATGCTAACACAATCCGAATTGAAGCAATTTTTACAACTGGTGAAAATATCTCATGAAAGTCAATGCCGGCTTTCTGAGACAAAAATTTCGCGACCAGCCTCACTTTGTACCTGTCTTCTGTATCATCAACACCCCTTTTCAATTTCTAAACCCACTTACATCCCACAGTTTTTCTGTCTTTGGGAATTTCTACCAGATCCCATGTGGCATTCTTGTCTAATGCCTTCATCTCTTCCTTCATAGCCTCTTTCCACTTACCACTGTTTGAACCTTCTATAGCTTCCTGATAGCACAAAGGTTCATCATCGTTAGCAGTTAAAGCAACTGAAGTAACATAATCATCATACCTTTTAGGTAAACGTCCGATTCTCGTAGACCTCCTTAAAGATGTTTCTGGTACTTCCCCAATTTGTTGATTATTGTCTGTAGGAACTTCTTCATGATCAGCATCTGAAACATGTTCATGATCTGCATCTGAAACTTGTTCATGATCTGAATATGAAACTTGTTCATCTAGACTGTTATCAATATTTGAACTGGTTTCAAATTGAATGTGTTGAAGCTTAGGTGCATTATCATGTTTCAATTCATCATCTACATCTGGATTTTCAAGTGAAGATTCATTAAATTTAACATCTCTGTTAATGATGATCTTGTGAGTAGTAGGATCCCACAACCTGTATCCCTTAGTCCCATCACCATATCCAACAAAGATATATCTTTTTGATTTAGGATCTAATTTAGAACGCTGATGTTTCAGAACTAGAGCATATGCATCACAACCAAAAAATTTCAGTTTAGAATAATCACATGGATAACCTTTCCATACCTCTTGAGGAATTTTGCATCCTATCACATTTGATGGTGATCGATTTACCAAGTAACAAGCTGTAGAAATTTCTTCTGTCCACAATTCCTTCTGCAAATTGGTGTTACTAAGCATACTTCTTGCTCTCTCTAAGAGAGTCCTGTTCATGCGTTCAGCAACTCTGTTTTGCTGAGGAGTATATATAGTGGTTTTATGTCTTTCGATCCCAACGTCCTTGCAATAATTATAAAATTCCTTTGAAGTAAATTCATCACCATTGTCAGTTCTTAAACATTTAATAGTTCTTCCAGTGATGTTTTCAACTAATGCTCTAAACTGTTTGAAAATCGTGAATACATCAGACTTCTTCTTTAACATGTAGACCCACACTTTTCAAGAGAAATCATGAATAAAAGATACAAAATATGACGATCCTCCATATGAGGTTGTAGGAGATGGACCCCAAACATCAGAATAGATATAATCAAGGATTCCCTTACTAGTATGTTTTCCAGTTTTAAACTTCTGCTTGCTTTGTTTCCCAAACAGACAATGTTTGCAGAAATCTAACTTAGAAGATTTTAAACTAGGAAGTAACTTACGATAAGATAAAATTTTTAATCCTCTTTCACTCATATGGCCCAACCTTTGATGCCATAAACGAATAGAATTACTATCATTTTCAGATACTGTAGAAGCATGATCCGACTCTGTTCTTCCTTCTAACTGATAAAGATTTCCAACCTTGTTTGCTTTCATGACTAGTAAAATTCCTTTATAAACTTTCATTACTCCACCTTGAATAAAGGTTTTATATCCATTAGTGTCTAGTACTCCTAGTGAAATGAGGTTTTTTCTTAGTTCAGGTACGTGTCTTACATCAGTTAGAATTTTATTTGTCCCATCAAACATTTTAATCTGGATGCTTCCAATTCCAACAATATTACACGAGACATCATTTTCCATGTAAACAACTCCATCATTGATTGATTTATAAGTTTTAAACCACTCTCTATAAATGCACATGTGATTTGACGCACTAGAATCTAACAACCAATGTTGATCATGATTAGACAAACTAACTGATAACACTTCATCACTCATACCTGAAATGGATGTCGAACCTGTATCTGTCGTGTTTGCTTCTTTCTTTTCTATCGAAGAGTCTCCTTTGTATGTTTCCTGTCTCTTCCAACAGTCCTTCTTCAAATGTCCTGCTTTGCCAAAAAACCAACACTTTACCTTACTCTTCTTCCCTTTCGATTTTGAACGCGAGTTGTTGTGCTTACTGAAGCATCTTTCTTTAGATCGACCTCTGACCATCATTGCTTCTGATGTAGAGATTTCTGAATTTGACCTCTTCCTTGTTTCTTCGGACAATAAAACTCCAACAACATCATCAAATTCAAGGGTTTCTGATGAACTAAGACTTATAGAAGTAACAAAATGATCCCATGACTCGGGCAACGAGCATAATAAAGTTACAGCTTTATCTTCTAATTCAAATTTTACTTCTATACTTTCTAACTGCACCAGGAGAGTATTAAAGGTATTTAGATGATCAGTTATCGTCATACCTTCCTTCATGATCAAGCTGTACAACTGTCGCTTCAGAAGAATCCTATTGGTTAAGGATTTTGTCATGTACAAATTTTCAAGATTTGTCCACAAACCAGCAGCAGTTTTCTCTGACACGATGTTAAACAAAACATCATCTGCCAAACACAGTCGAATTCCGCTCAGTTCTCTTTCATCCAAGTCACTCCATTCATCATCTGCCAAACACAGTCGAATTCCGCTCAGTTCTCTTTCATCCAAGTCACTCCATTCATCATCTGTCATGGTGTAAGACTGTTTGGCTTTTCCCATCAGCGCCTTCGCCACGCCTTGTTGCACAAGTAGAACATACATCTTCACTTTCCAGATCTCGAAGTTGTTTTTGCCATTAAACTTCTCGATCTCAAACCGGGCACTTTGAGTTTTTTCCATGTTGTGTCACAAAAAATCTCCAATTGCAACTCTTAATAAATGAAATTTTTAATTTTAATCAAACAATTCATTTTTGATTAAAAAATACCCTTGTCTTATAAAAAATGCCCTTTTTAATAAAATCGATTTAATTTTTATAACCACCACTCAAATCGATACAAATCGATTTATTCTTAAAAAACCACCACTTGAAAATTGATTTATTCCTTTTAAAAATGACCACCTCAAAAATCGATTTATTCTCTTCTTTTTTAAAGAACATTGCAATAAAAATGATTTGAATGGCATTTTGAATACCATTATACTTTAATATAAAAAATTGATTTTGTAAAAAGACCTTGCATCATAAATACCATTGTAACTTTACCGAATTTGCATTTGAATAAACCTCCAATCGATTTTCACTTAAGACTTTTGAAAATGCAAATCAACGTTTTAATAAATCGATTGAATAACCATACCCCAACGGCTCACGGTCCACGTTGAAAAAGGTTCAGTCCACGGTCAACGGCCCTGAACTGCAGTTCGTTGATTTGACGATGTCCATCAACAGCCTCCATGCAAGCTGCCTCTCAGCAACACAACAACGCAAAAAATACCGCAACAAACCTGGCCTACGTAATAGATCTTCACTGTCTCAGCTGTCAAACACAAAAAAAAATTGCGTTGCTACAAATACGTTGATTTCTAATGGCGCTGTTTCTACACAAGCTCACGGCTCTTGCTCTACTCAGCAAATCTGGCCTCACGGCCACTCAGTAGTTCTGGGTTCGTTTGGCAGCGTTTACGCAGCAAATAGGAAGCTCAAACAACCGCTCCGATACCAAGTGTTGGAGTTCAACGGCGGAATAATTAAATAAAACACCGACACACACAGCAGAAACAACCATAAAGACACATATTTTAATGTGGTTCACCCAACCAATCTGGGCTACGTCCACCTAACAGAGCATCGACAATCTCATTCATCAACGGGAGAAATACAATAGCAGAGTTTCTCATCTGCTCAGCTCTTCCACTCACTACACATTCCTCATCATGCTCACTTGGCTCTACGGGCTTAAATTTTATATATGTGAATGAAACCAAACCCATAAATTCTCTCACAACAAATATAGGATGCATTAACTCCTCATCAGAAATTGATGGAGCCAATGTAGCAACAAATCCTATTGTTGTCACCTACATGAGATTTTCTCCAAATTTAATTAAAAATAAGAAATAAATCTCAACAAATTCAACCACATGCTAAAAAGTAGAACAACAAAATAATCAGATGGTGAGATGTACCTTCATACGCCTTGCTCATGGATCACTAAAGGCCACAAATTTATTGGGAACTATCCAGTTTAAATCACTATTTTCAACCTAAAAATCAACATAAATGTCACTTGTTGGGAAATTTAAATTCTGAATAACAAACATCAACAAAAAATGAGCACTAACAAACAACATGTGCAATGGATACACCAATTAGGAATTACCATCAGATTTTTCAAAAAATCTCTGTACAAAATATAAGAAAAATATTATACCTTCTAAAAATTACTCATATTCGTCGACATTGAAGTCATTGAAATCAATCCATCCAATCCTTTTGCCTTTTGCCAAAGCCTAAAACACAGTAAAAAGTTTTAGGACACTATTTTTAGAGAATGTGCAGAAGGAAAAACAGAAAAAAAAGGGAATACCAAGGAATTATAGAGACACTACTACAGAGGTAACATGAAAGTAAAGAGGAACCAAAAGAGAAGTAAAAGAGGGAAACATTACAAATATTGCTGCCAAAATAAAATGATAAAAGTGAGGACACCAAATATAACAATTATAGTTAAAAAAATGTACATTTTTTTCATCACAGCAAGCATTGAAAGCAACATCAATATAGCTCTATTTTAATGTAAAGAAACCCATTCTACAGAATATGCACCTATTAATACAATATGAAATTTACTTATCAATATAATAAAAAAACCTAGAAATGGCAAGTAGCGTTATCGATAATTTTACCCTGAGACAATCAAGAACAGAGAAGCATGAAAGAGGAAATAGACCACAAACCAAAAGAACAACATTTTCCTTCTTCTTAGGATATGAACTACAGTAGAAGCATACATAGCGTCCATGTGCCTCTCTTTCCTGGCCAGTCAGAAAAGAAAATAAACCAATCAAATTAACCTATTGTAAAGTCAAAAAGATATTTGGAATTGGTGATTCACATTAAAAATGAATTAATAAGATTTTAAAAAATTTGATAATATGCAGAATTTCAAAAAAAAAAAAAATTTGATTATCTGCACACTTTTCCAATATTTTGTTATGTGAAAAATTACGTGATAAAATAATGAATTCCTCACCAGCTACAATGAGAAGTTACAAAGATAACAAGATCATTGGCATATTTATTTCAATTATTGCACATCAGAATGATATTCTATTGAGATATAGATAGAATGATAAAACTTCTTTTTGCCTAGATCGACTAATTTTAAGTAGAGTTACAAGTAGTGATGGAAAAACCAATGGATCTAATCCATTTATCAACTTCTGTGTTACTTTTAAATACAAACTTCAAAAAATAGATGAAAAAGGCATGAATGAAGGAAGATGTCAATCTACGTTGAGGAACTAGTAGCAAACCATAAAAGAAAAATTATCTCAACGTCTCTTTCATAAATGTATGTTAAGAATTGGGACCACAACTGCCTGATTTGGTATCAACTTAGCCTGGTTATTTCTAGACAAGTCTGTTGGACTTTGGTTATAATGAAGCTCATGAGGATGCTAAAAAAATAGTGTAAATTAAGGTATATTGGTCCAAGGGCCACGACAAGCTTGGGCCAGCATATGTTGGGCTTGGAAAATATGATGATGCATTTTCTTATTATAAAAAAGGGCTTGGATATTGATCAATGAGGAATTAAAACTAGGCCTTGTTGATCCACTTGAATCAAGTATAACTTGGACTACATCCTCTCCATTTCTAAATATATTCTAAGGGATAAATTGTGCGAAAAATAAACAGCTGAACCAAAAACAAGATTGTATTTGTAGCAACCTAATTTTGTTAAGATGATTTAATATGTTCAGACAAATACCAACAACACTAATATGTATCTTAATGATTAACACACACTACATGGTGTGGGTGTGATGCTAAATGTTAACTTATGTAATGCCTCATCAAAGGAGGATGCTTTTGAGCATACTAGTTCACCCAAGCCACAACCAAAATGAGAGCTAGAATCTTGGCTAGAGCTACATCCATAGCCAGAACCAATGGATTTCCAGATGAGGAAAAAGAGAGGAAGGCTTAGAAAGAAGAGGCACAAAAGGAAAAGGAACTTGGAAATGTAGCTTATAAGAATAAATATTTTAAGGTTTCTATTCAACGTTATTAAAAGGAAATGGGTCTGAATGGTGAGGATATCTCCTTCTTAACAAACAAAGAAGTTGTCTATTTGGAAATGTGGAGGTTTGGAGATTGCAGTAAAGACTGTGCCAAGGTTGCTGAAAGAGGGAGGGAACTTTATTCATATTTTAAAATCACTACCCGAAAATTGACTAGAAAAGGAATTACACATGCTAAGATGGCTAAATGTTCTAAATACTACAAGCCAACAATTTAAACTTTCCACAAAGCACTTACCAAACATCCCTTTCTAATCTATCGAATTATCTTGATGGAGGAGATAAGGTTTTCTCACAATGTTTACTTTCATATTATTCTTCAAATTCTATGATGATTATTGAGGGCTCTGATTTTCCATTCAACAGGTTGTCTACATTCCTCTTGGTTGGGAAAAATGACCAACATCTCACTCTCATGAGGATGTTTCACTCAAGTTCCATGCAAGTTGGTTCACACTAGAAACATGAAATGAACTGATCATGGAGAGATTATTTGATCATTTCTTGAAGGCTAAATTGAGAAATTTTTTAGGCCATTGATATGATGATTAAAATATAAAGTATATAGATGTGAGAAACAATTTGTAGTACACTTTTCCCTTCCAAGAATTTGGAGTAGAAGGATCATAATTTTAGCTACCACAATGAGAAGTTGGCCATTGATTTTTCACTTACTAATATAGCCCCAGGAACAATTATAAAAATAATTAATAATCTTCATGTGTGTGATGATTGCCGCATTGCCACACAATTCATCTCCAATATTTCTGAGCGAGAAATTGTTCCAAGGGATGCCAACTACCTCCATCATGTTAGGGATGGATTTTTTCCTTGTGAGGATTATTTTGAGGATGATATCACAATTGTTTGAATGGAAAAATATTTTCTAAGGCTCCTGCAAATCACCCTTCATATATTCTACTCCATGGATTTGAGCTAAAAAGAGGTGATAGGTAGGTTTTGTTGGGACAAAAATGACCATAAGGCTAGGCAGAATAAATATAAAACCTTGCTTAGATATATCAATCCACTTTGTCTGACTTCATGAATAGATCAGCCATTGTCTAAAAAATTTCTCAGGAAGCAAGTACTGATTGTTCTTGTTGTTGTGGCATATGTTTAGAGAGTTTTCAAAATGTTATGAATAACTGGGTACTTGCCTTGGATACTTGATTGAACTTTGATATGAATTTTGGAATGTAGACCTTGTGAATAATGTTAAGGAGACCTATTTGTGTGGGATTGGTTGACACTAAACAATCAAAGTACTCTACCATCCTAATGTATTCAATGATTAATAGTACATGTATGATGAAGTGACACTGGATTGATCTCCAAAATTCATTGGATCACACAATGGGCATGAAAACTAGGGAAAATGAAATTCATATTAGGTCTGGAACTTCACTGTCCCATGCTCTCTTGCTTCTTAGGTTAGTAATTTCAATTTTCATGCAGCAACTTGGTGAACACTAATTTTATGTTAAGCATTGGGACCACAACTACCTAATTTTCTATAAACTTAGTCCTAGTTGTTTCTAAATGAGGCTAGTCGACTTTGGGTATAATGAAGCTCATGAGGATGCTAAAAGGACAGTGAAAATTAAGGTAGATTGGTTCAAGGGTTATGGCAGGCTTGGGGTAACATATGTTGGGCTTAGAAAATACGATGATGCATTTTATTATTATAAAAAAGGGCTTGGATATTGATCCTTCAAATGAGGATTAAAAGTAGGCATTGTTGATCTATAAGAATCAAGCAGAACTTGGACTACATACTCTCCTATTGGAACTATATTTTAGGGTCTAAAACTATGGGAAAAATCAATAGTTAACCCAAAAGCATGATTGTATTTATAACAACTTGATTTTGTTAAGATGATTTAATAGTTCAAAAAAATTACAACAACATTAATATGCATCTTAATGATTAACGCATGTTAAAGGTTTTGGGTGTGCTACTAAATGTTAACTTATGTAATCCCACATCAAAGGAGGGTGCTTTTGAGCATACTATTTCACCCAAGCCACAACCAAAATAAGAACTAGAACCTTGAATAGAGCTAGATTCAAAGATAGAACCAATGGATATTCCCGATGAGGAGAAAAAGAGGAAGGCTTGGAAAGAAAAAGAAAAAAAGGGAAAGGAACTTGGATATGTAGCTTATAAGAAGAAATATTTTAAGGTTTTTATTATATATGAATTCCTTATAGATTCAAATAAATAATTGTAATTTACTAAAAAATAGACTTGAATCTACTCTATTCATCAACAAAAACAATTTAAACAATCGCGGAATCACGAAGCATATAGGAGAAAGAATTCAATCAACACATTACACAATGATTTCCCGGGGGAATCCATAGATAAAAATCCTGCTATTTGTATATTGCATTAGTCAAAAAATATGAGAAGATTTCAATGCTTTGTTGTTGGGGCCTTTGTTTTGGACAAGACAGTTTTGAAGTTGCAGAAAACCTGAAAACAGGTGGCAGAGCGCAATCACGGTAGACAGGGAGCTGTCGCGACTGCGAAAAACCTGAAGGCAGGTGGAGGAGCACAAATAGGTGACGACACAGATGGCAGAGATGAGAGACAAGGAACAAGCAGTAGAACTCCCAATGATGAAGAAGAGACAGAAGGTAGTGGAGCACAAGGGAATAATTGAGCGGAAATGGGGCAAAGACTGGCAGTCTCAGTCGACAGGAACAAATAAGCAGGGAAGAAACGACTCCGAGGATAGTTAGACAGACACTGATAGGAGAGTAGAGCCTAGGGAGAGCTCTACGGAGCCGTATGTATTGAACTAAACTATATTAGACTCTGCAGAGTATATTTTTACTGTTTTGAGCCAAGTTAATGGAATCAGACTGATGTTGTGTTGCGTATTATGGATTAGTTGATGCTTGATTGATTATGGTGTATGCATGTCTACTTTAAAATTTTAATTCGACACTCAGAATATGTATTGATGAATGATAACTTGCTTCTTAAAGTTGAGATATATTAATGACTTATGTATGCACATAAGGGATGACTTGCATTAGTAATATTTCCTTGATGTTAATGATTTAGTCTCTAATCCTAGTAAGGTCACAAAACGCCTCGGGTGAGACTCGCTCTCTTGAGCAGGGTGAAAATGCCGACGTTGTCCTAGACTACAACAGAAACCTTTTTGGCTCCAAGCCTGAACCTAGGTCTTGCCCAGAGACCTCCTTTTTCGCCAACATTTTCTCAAGCTCGAGCAACCTCTGCACTATCTCTATCTATCTCATTGCTTCCTAGACAAGCATTGGCTAATTGTTAACCAATTTTTTTCTTGCCCAAGTCCCTATTTCCTTGCGTTGTTTCCTTGGGAATTAGCCCCTTTTAATTAGGGAAATTCCTCATCCACAAATACATTATACAACATACGCCTTCCTTTGAATGCATGCACCACCTATACAATTTGAATGATTATACAAGTACACTTCCCTTGAACTCCAATCTCAACTAGGTAGCTCATAGATCTTGCATGCATGAGTTATTTATGGCTTATTTATCAGTTCACTGGTTGATTATAGAGTACACACTATTAGTCTCCTGTATTCTACAGTATCACTAGATGACTATAGATTTTCTACAGTCCACTGAAAATAACATTCCTTGAATATCATTTATTTTTAGAAATCTCACTGCCTTCATTATTTTCCATTTAAACCTATTTACTATATCTCATTTTTCCTTCTCCAAATCACTCTTTTACTCTGAAATTCCATGTTTGACCCTAAAATCCCTCATTCTTACCTTTTTTTCCTACCTAAAACCCCACCCCCATTGCTAAAAACCTCTCCCCTTCACTAATTTCCCCTTCTTCCTTTAAAACAATTAAAAAAACCCATTTTTACATTGTTTTAAAAATACATTTTATTCATTCAGGACCCACTCCTTTAAATAAACCTTGTTTATTTAAAATTACCCGACCCCTTATAGGTTTAAGCCCCCATTTTAAAAAACCTTTACCTCTGCTCTCATGTAACCCTGACCCCCACCCTTTAGAAATCACTTCCACTTTTAAAAAATGCTCAGGCCTTGCTCTATTTTTAACCCTGCCACTTTGTTTAAAACCTGCCGCATCATTTAAAGATCTAGGCCCAACCTTCTAAACCTACCCGCGATCCATTCATCCCTCGACCACCATCAGATCTCCGCCTCCTGATCCGAAGACCCTAATTTCATATCACAATCGCAAACACTTGAAACTTAAAACCTTTGGGGCCTTGCGAAATGGGTGGTATTCACGCTCGTCCTTTCTACCACACATCACTCCCTCCATGTTATCACATCCCTGCGAAATAAACCGCCTCACCACTTTTTCCCTATGCGATGAAACCACTAACCACCTCCCCACCTAAAAAAAAAAGTCGAGCCCTGCTCAAACATGTATGAACTTTTTGTCTCTTTGATAAAACCCGAGCCTCTATGTTAACCCCTAAAACGCCTCTGAAAACCCAAAAAGGCACTGCTAAACGCAGAAATCAAAAGCCGCCTATCTTGGACTCTGTCCACAACGCATGTTTTTATTAATGATTTTTTTTAATTGTGCAGGTGGTCGATGTATAGGAAAATTCATAATTTGCATTTCTAAGTCCAAGAATTATTGAATCAAGGTTCTCTGGGTGATGATCCAGTAGCATTATTTATCAAAGGATTAGGAGCGCAAGATTAATCAGGATCAACAATGGATCATGACCATTAATGATCATATGATTACTACAGAAGCAACAAGTTTTCTTCAAAAGACAAAGTAAGGAAAAGAAGGAGTTTTACAACGGCTGCACAGAGATGAAGACAAATAAAAACATAGAGATAAAGTTCAGATAAAATATCAGTCAAAGGCGAAAGAAAAGGTTAAGAGACAGAGTAAAAAATAAAGGAAAGATAAGGAAGGAGATCAGACAGTGAGATAAAGAAAGAGATGACAGTGACAACAAAGGCAGTAAAGGATTAAAGGATCAAAGATACAGACGAAGACAAAATCGGAGTTTAAAAGACAAATTAAAGGTTATATGACAATCAAAAGAGAATTAACGAAGAAGACAGATCCGAATGACAAGGCCAATTAGCGTTTACTTCTTCCAAAACTCATTTGGCCACCTACAACCTGATTCCGATTAAATGAAAGCCACCTAAGACAATATGACAACTAGAGATATTTTAAACAACTCAAAAATTATTGTAAAAGTTAATGTTAAAGGAAAAATAGTCAAAAATATCTAAAATTTAGCTCAGTAGTAAATTAGAAAGTTAATTACTACAGTAAGTCATTCAGAGATATTTTGGCATTGGGCCTTACATGGTCTCAATTTTCAAACATCATTTACTCTGTAGTTAATACGAATCTGCCACCCTAGATTAGGGAAACCTCCTCATCTACAGATAAATACTGCATGTATTGTTCATTATTATTGTTGGTTGCTTGATTGGCTGCTAGGCTGGATTTTGATCAGACTCTGAGTTGCAAAGACTGTTGCACTGGAGCATTTTAACTATTTTGAACATCAGTAATACAAGCACGTTCACAGGATTATTGAGATATTTTAATGGTGATGTTATCCCTCTTTGTCAATGTTTTCCCCTTTGTTTTCCATATTGTACATCAATTTATCTGATAAAAGAACATAAATTTTAGATTGAGATATGCTGTTTTGGCACCTTAATTCTGTTTGCTTCTTTTATCTTAATGTTTTCTTTTGCAAGGCCTAATTAAAGAATTCAGGGGTGTCCTACTCTTTAGTTTCACCTAGTTTGTTATCTTGAGGTTTCTTAGGAAAGTTTAGCTAAATAATTCAGGGGTGTCCTGCTCTTTGGTTTCTCTTAACTGTTATCTTAAAGGCCTTCTTTGAAGTTTAGTTAAATAATTTAGGGGTGTCTTGCTCTTTGATTTCACTGAACTGTTATCTTGAATGTTTTCTTTATCTGAAAGTAATAACTAGAGAATTCACGGGTGTCCTGCTCTCTAGTTTCTCTTAAACAGTGATCTCAAAGGATTTTCTCATTGAAGTATAATTAAATGATTCTTAATTGCCCTTTATTTTTAATGAATTCACAAATTACTATCATCTCATATTCATTCTACCTAAGAAGATCCATTTGATATAGTTAGCTTTCCCTATGAAAACCCTTGAAGAATTGATGTACAATTTAAACCTTTTATGACTCCATAGCCTAATGGATTAATCTTCTCACATTCTATCTGTCCAACCTACAATCAAACAATCGATCAGTCAATCAATAAAAACAAAACAAACAACCCCATAAATTTATAACTAGCCTAAAATTAGAAAACATAAGAATAAAGATAAATCAGTTAATCACAAACATAGAGAGATCCCTCTCTGAGCCCAGGAAGGTTAGGTCCTTGGACTCCAAAGTGGTTTGATGTGGTTCCCTGCTACTTGTTCTTCCCAATATTGCAAATTATGGGGAGCCAAAATGATGGTGACCATACTAGGGAACCTGAGTTATTAAAAAAGATTAACATTTCCTCAAGAACTCAAAAAACCCCATTCAATCTTAGATGACTCAAATATTCACCAAGACTGGTATCTGGTTGCTGATGGTGGACAAAAACCAGCCTAAAATTTAAATCATCCACCTGGCGACTCCACAACTCTCAGTAGGCCTAAAGACTCCACCGGTAGAAGAATCAAGATTGGTTGTAAAGATGCAGTGAACCTTTTCTCTGACTGATTAACAAAATGACAAGGTTTGTGGCATACCTTCTATCTAGTGAAGGTTTACATCAGTTTTCAAAATTTCAGTTTGATGAAGATTTCCTAAAGGTTGTCTTTCTCATTTTGAAGTCAAGCAAATTTAATCCTGGAGCTAAGAAATTTTTTCCTGGAGATGGTGGTTGAAAGATATGAAATTGATATTGAACTTCTAAATTCTCAAATTCAATCATACAATTTCTGAGATCCTAAAGAATTCTTGGAAAGCCCCCCTTCCCCTAAGCAAGAGGAAATTGTACTACCTCTTGAATTACACATTGAGGATGATTTTGCTTTCAAGTAATAGACTGAAGATGAGATTTTCAGAGTTAATATTGGAGATATAATGGGCCAACCAGTCATGGAAGGCCTAAAAGAAAAAAATTTACATCATGCTTTTATTGATCCTATAGTAGATTACGTGGAGGTACTAATTGGCTCAGGTTTCCAAACATGTATTCTTTACAAGAATCAAATACATCAAAATTTTCCACTACATATGATATCTTTGGTTATTAAGACACATAATCAAGTTATACTACTATTTTCTATGACAAGCAGTCGAGTTGTCCAACTGTTTTTGTTGCTGCTTAACTGGCTGCAATGACATTATTGTATCATTTAGAACAACAAAAATTTTCAGTAGAGTACGTAGGTAGGTGTGAAAATAAGCTCAACACTTTGGGCCTCTTTCAAAATCTCAGTTTGAAATTTCATTCATTGTATATAACATTGCTGAAAAAAATCTCCAAAGAAAAATGATCCAAAAAGAGAAAAAGAAAGAAAAGGAGAAAAGAGGGTAGTTAAAAAGAAAAAGGTAAGCCCCATACCAAAAAATGAATATTTCTGAAAGTGTGCAAGTCAAAATGCCACTAATTTTGAAAATATATTGTTCAATCATATAGTTTAAACATGATTGTACAAATTTTGAATTTTTGCTGATAAGTTAGAAAATAAAGATTTTCCAAATTGTTTAAACTTAGCTTATCAGTAGGTAGATATGAAATGACATTGGTTCCAAAGTCTAAATCTGAACATGTAAGAAAATTAAGGGATGACTGATAAATGAAAGATTCAAGATAAAAGCCCTGAGTTTAGTTTACTTTTTGAAAAATAATGTTGTGTGCAACTTGTCCCAAAATGCCACGAATCCATGATGATCACACAACTTAATATTGATCCATTCATGTTTTAAATTTCATGCTGATAGTTAGAGAATAAAAATCTGTCAAACTTCTTAATCTGGGCAGATAAGTAGTTAGGTAGAGAATAAAAGAGTTCATCAGTCTAATCTGAGCCTTTAGATGTTATAAGGTTAGATTTAGATAGTTTGATTTTCAAAAGAAAAATGATGTCAAGGTTTGCAAGTCTAAATGCACCTCTAAAAATGAAGAAAAAATGTTAGACTAGAATGATGGGTAGGCATAATTAATTTGTAAAAAGCATGGTTTTAAATTTTTTGAAGGTCACAGTCACAAGAATTGCAGCAGATCAACAACTACAGGATGAAAATCAACCACATACAAACATGCCACTGATCTATGAAATCTAGAGATCTGAGGTTCTTGACACCTCCTAAAGGAGCTGACCTCCCCAGCTAGAGCCACTGTTAGTCTCCTGTATTCTATAGTATCACTAGATGACTATGGATTTTCTACAATCTGCTGAAAATAACATTCCCTGAATATAATTTATTTTCAAAAATCTCACTGCCTTCATTATTTTCCATTTAAACCTATTTACTATATCTCATTTTTACTTCTCTAGATCACTCTCTTACTCTGAAATTCCATGTTTGACCCTAAAATCCCTCAATATTACCTTTTTTTCCTACCTAAAACCCCACCCCCATTGCTAAAAACCTCTCCCCTTCACTCATTTCCCCTTCTTCCATTAAAACAATGTAAAAAACCCATTTTTACATTGTTTTAAAAATACATTTTATTCATTCAGGACCCAGTCCTTTAAATAAACCCTGTTTATTTAAAATTACCTGACCCATTATATGTTTAAGACCTTGCATTAAAATTTTTTTACCCCCACTCTCATGTAACCCTGCCCCCCACCCGTTAGAAAGCACTTCCGCTTTTAAAAAGTTCTCTAGCCCTGCTCTGTTTTTAACCCCACCACTTTGTTTAAAACTTTTTGTGTCATTTAAAGATTTGGGCCCCACCTTCTAAACCTACCCGCGATCCATTCATCCCTCGACCATTGTCAAATCTCCACCTCTTGATCCAATGGCCCTAATTTCATATCGCAACCGCAAACGCTTGAAACTTAAAACCTTTGGGGCCTTGCGAAATGGGCTGTATTCATGCCCGTCCTTTCCACCATGTGTCACTCCCTCCATGTAATCATGTCCCCGCGACATAAACCGCCTCACCTCTTTTTCCTTATGCGATGAAACCACTAACCACATCCCTGCCTAAAAACAAAATTGTTGACCCCCGTTCAAACATGTATGAAATCTGTGTCTCTGCGATAAAACCCGAGCCTCTATGTTAACCCCTGCAACGCCTCTAAAAACCTAGAAATCCACCACTAAATGAAGAAACCAAAATATGCCTATCCCGGACTTTTTCCACAACGCAGGTTTTGATTAATAATTTGTTTTAATTGTGCAGGTGGTCGATGTATAGGAAAATGCATAATTTGCATTTCTAAGTCCAAGAATTATTGAATCAAGATTCTCTGGGTGACGATCCAGTAGCCTTATTTATAAAAGGATTAGGAGTGCAAGATTAATTAGGATCGGCAATGGATCATGACCATTAATGATCATATGATTTCTACAGAAGCAACACATTTTCTTCAAAAGAAAGAGTACGAAAAAGAAGGATTTTTACAATGGCTGCGCAGAGATGAAGACAAATAAAAGCACAGAGTAAAAGAACAGATAAAATATCAGTCAAAAGTGAAAGAAAAGGTTAAGAGACAGAGTCAAAAATAAAGGAAAGATAAGGAAGGAGATTAGACAGTGAGATAAAGAAAGAGATGACAGTGAAAACAAAGGTAGTAAAGGATTAAAGGATAAAAGATACAAATGAAGAAATAATCAGAGTTTAAAAGACAAATTAAAGGTTAAATGACAAATCAAAAGCAAATCAACGAAGAAGATAGCTCCGAATGACAAGGCCAATCAACCTTTACTTCTTCCAAAACTCATTTGGCCACCTACAGCCTGATTCCGATTAAATGAAAGCCACCTAAGTCAATATGATCACCAAAGATATTTTAAACATCTCAAAAGTTATTGTAAAAGTTAATGTTAAAGGCAAAATAGTCAAAAATATCTAAAAGTTAGCTCAACAGTAAATTAGAAAGTTAATTACTACAATAAGTCATTTAGAGATATTTTGGCATTGGGCCTTGCATGGTCTCAATTGTCAAACATCATTTACTTTGTAGTTAATATGAATTTTCCACCCTAGATTAGGGAAACCTCCTCATCTGCAGATAAATACTGCATGTATTGTTCAGTATTATTGTTGGTTTCTTGGTTGAATGTTAGGTCGGATTTTGATCAGACTCTGAGTTGAAAAGACTATTGCACTGGAGCATTGTAATTGTTTTGGACATCAATAATACAAGCACGTTCACAGGATTCTTGAGCTATGTTAATGGTGATGTTATCTCTCTTTTTCAATGTTTTCCCCTTTGTTTTCCATATTGTACATCAATTTCTCTGATAAAAGAACATAAATTTTAGATTGAGATACGCTGTTTTGGCACCTTAATTCTGTCTGCTTATTATATCTTAATGTTTTCTTCTGCAAGGCCTAATTAAAGAATTTAGGGGTGTCCTACTCTTTATTTCACCTAGCTTGTTGTCTTGAGGTTTCTTAGGAAAGTTTAGCTAAATAATTCAGGGGTGTATTGCTCTTTGGTTTCTCTTAACTGTTATCTTAAAGGCCTTATTTGAATTTTAGTTAAAGAATTTAGCGGTGTCCTACTCTTTAATTTCACTGGACTGTTATCTTGAATGTTTTCTTTATCTGAAAGTAATAACTAGAGAATTTAGGGGTGTCCTGCTCTTTAGGATTACTAGATTGTTGTCTTAAGGTTTTCTTAGCAAATTTTGGCTAAATAATTTAGGGGTGTTCTACTCTTTAGTTTCTCTTAAACAGTTATCTCAAAGGATTTTATTTTTGAAGTATAATTAAAGGATTCTTAATTTCCCTTTAGTTTTACTAAATTCACAACTTACTGTCATCTCATATTCATTCTACCTAAGAATATCCATTTGATATAGTTAGCTTGCCCTATGAAAACCCTTGAAGAATTTATGTACAATTTAAACCTTTTATGACTCCATAGCCTAATGGATTATGCTTCTCATATTCTATCTGTCCAACCTACAATCAAACAATCGATCAATCAATCAATCAAAACAAAACAAACAACCCCATAACTTCATAACTAGCCTAAAATAAGAAAACATAAGCATAAAGATAAATTAGTTAATCACAAACATAGAGAGAGAGCCCTCTCTGAGCCTAGAAAGGCTAGGTCCTTGGACTTCAAAGTTGTTTGATGTGGTTCCCTACTACTTGTTCTTGCCAATCTTGCAAATTACAAAAGCCAACACATACCCCACTACTTTACCTCCCACTAGTTCCTCCAACAATTGGAACTAGTTTAACTCACTCTAACTAATATTTACTGAACTAATTAATTACAACTCAAAATAAACTCAACATGGGCTATTATAAAGTAGGAGAAACTCTAGTATCTACGTGACTCAAGTTAGGCCCTCAAATCAAATTAACTGAACGAACTAAGTCAAACTAACTTAGTTAACTCATACAAGTTGTCATGTGATGTGGAATTACAATTTTCTTCTAATTTAATTCAAGGGAAAATTAAATTAGAATATTTCTTGGTGCCATTTGCAACACTCCCTCTCAACAAGAAATGGATTATTAGATACACCAATCCTGCCTCTACGGAACTCAAATTTTCTTCTTGACAGTTCCTTACTAAATATATCTGCATCCTGTTCCTCTATAGGAATGTATTCTTGCTACATGATCCACCTCTACACATAATCTCTAAGATGGTGGTACCGAACGTCGATAAAATTTGACCTATCATGAAAAATGGATTCACAAAGAGTTTGATGCAACTCTGGTTGTCATAGTAAATCACCGTAGGATCCATCTGCTCACCAAATAACCCAACACAGATCTTCATCATCTAGATAAACTCACAAGCTTCCTAAATAGAAGCCATGTACTCTGCTTCTGCTGAACTGAGTGAAATTGATCTCTACTTTCTGGTATACCAAGAAACTGTTGCTGACCCAATACTGAAGATTCCTCCTAATGTGATCTTCCTGTCTGATGGAATCCTTTCCCAATTTGCATCTGTGAAGCCTTGCAAATTTATTCCCTCTGTCGGTATCTACCAAGTACCAAACTGAGTGGTGTCTCTAAGGTATCTCAACACATGTTTGAATATATTCCAATATGATTTGGTTGGATTAACTATTGCATGACTAAGCTGGTTAACTTCATAACACATGTCCAATTGTGTGTTCACCAAGTACATAAGTGAACCCACAAGTTCCCTGTAAATGGTATCTTCTACCACTTTTCCTGAAGTAGCATCTTCCTTCCTCTAATTCCCTGCTAGAGGAGTCTCCATGAGTTTGTTGCTCTCCATGTGAAACTTCTTCAGTGTCTCGTTGGCATACTTTCCCTGATAGAAAAATAGTTCCCCATTTCCTTCCCAAATTTCCAAACCAAGGAAATAATGCATGAGCCCCATGTATTTCATCTCGAATTCTCTTTCCAAATACTCTTTGCAAGATATTATTAGCTTCTCATCACCTAATAAAATTAAATCATCAACATATAATACTATAATCAATAATTTACCTTCAACCACAATATGGTAAAGGTTTTCATATGCTTCACTTTTGGGGAAGCCCAACCTAGTGAAATAATTGTTGATCCTGGTGTACCAAGCACGGGGTACTTGTTTCAATCCATAAATCACTCGCTTGAGTCTGCACACATGCGACCCTCTGTCGAAGGTTGGCAAATCCTTCTAGATTCTCTACGTACACCTCTTCCTCAATCACTTCATTGAGGAAAGTTGTCTTCACATCTACCTGATGTATCTTCCATCCCATCTGCGCTGAAAGTGATAGAATATATATGATTGAAGAGTACCTTTCTACTGGAGAAATTTTCTCCTCGTAATCAATTCCCTCCACCTAAGAGATCCCCTTGGCCACAAATTTGGCCTTGTGTTTCTCGACACTCCCATATGCTGCTTGCTTCACCTTATAGATCCACCGAGATCCTACAACTGACTTGTCCTCTAGCCTTGGGACAACTTCCTAAACACTTTTCCTGATAATGGAATCATATTACTCTACCATGGCATCAACCCATACTGGTTGTTGCACTGCTTCCTCAAATGAGGATGGCTCAGTCTCTACACTCTCGCTCATCAAAGCCATTTAGCCAGTGTACTGATTTGGTGACCTCCTCTACTTGCATTTTGATGTGGGTGCTCCCACATTCTCTCTAGCATCATGCATCATTCTGTCAACCTCTCTAGTGCACTTCCTCCCATTTTTGGATGTCTCTACATGAGTGGGTACTTCCACTCTCTGCACCTGCTCTACTTGTGACTTCTCCAAAATATCTTGAGGTTCTTCCTTTGGAGCTAAAAGCTCCTCATATGCATGCAACTGAAGCTCCATCTCAAGGGAACATCTCATGGCCTTCTCTTGATCGAACTTCACATATCTACGAAAAAATGTCATCCTGTGAGATGGCAGGTACACCTGATAGTTGTGAGGTGTGTTAGTGTATCTCGCAAATATGCCCAACTTAGCTATTGGTTTTAGATTTTTCCTTACATACTTGGAAACATGATAGTAAATTGATGAACCAAAGATCCTGAAGTGTGCCACATGTGGTTTCTTACCTGAAAAATATTCTTCTAGTGTACTTATCCCGGGAATCCGATGAGGACTCCTGTTGTGATGTAGTTTCCAGATCCATCGCATCAAGTAAATTATTTTATCAACGTTCAAACCATCTAATGAGGTTCATTATTAAGATATAGAAGAGTGTGAAAAATTGATCTCAGGAGTGTTAAATAAATAGGTGAGGGTTGGCGCGGAAGAGTATGGGCTGACATGATTAAATTGTATAATTTTTAAAATTAATTATTTTCATTCATGTATTAATTTTAATGGAAATAATTTCAAATATTCCTCATATTTATTATAGTGTTAAATTATATAAGTTATTTAAAATTAATGATTATATTTATGTATTAATTTTAATTCAAATTATTGATAATTACAATTTTTTCTAATATTTATTATTAGTTTAGATTATTTTTTAAAGTATGAATTTATTTCAAATTATTATGTATTTATTATTAGTTATAAATTATGAATTTAATATTGTATTAATTGAATTTATATTAATTATATGATATTAATTAAAATAAAGATATTTGAAATGGGATTTGGGATATGTAATTATGATGTGAATTAAATTAGTATAGGAATGGATATAATGATATTTTTATTTTATTGGTTTAAGGTTTGTTAATTAATGGAATAAATTAGGTGGTTTGAAAAATAATTAAGTGAATTTAGGTTATATTAATAGATGCAAAATGGAATATGTTTGTTATCAATTATAGTAAATTAATGATAAATTTTTAGCGTTGAGAGGGAGTTATCCTTGAAGTTAATGTGGGAATCCAATTCTCACTAATGTTCCATCCTTCGTCTCGGTTGAGGTTATTATGATGTTTATTGATTTCTAAGGCCCCTATGAATTTACTATTAAAAAAGTGGTCAATTTTGGCTATGATGCAGGAGTTTTCAATGCATATGTGATGCTTGGTGTTGTTTGAATGGTCAACTAGAGCAGAGGTTTTAGAGAGACTATGTTTTATGTTAGCAAAGTGTTCTTGGATCCTAGTTTTGATGGAACACCCAATTTCTCCAATATATGGTTTTCCACATGAGCAAGGGATGAGATATACACCTTTTTGGAATTTAGGGTCAAGGGGATATTTAACAGACTTTAGTTTGCTACGAATAGTGTTAATTGGTTTGAAAGTGGCATAAATGTTATTCTTTCTTAAAATATTGGCAATCCTATCAGTGATTCCTAGGATGTAAGGTAAGCTAACCTTCCCAAGAATTTTATCTTTGTTTTTATTTTTATCGTTATTCTTAGGTTTGTTAGCATTGTGGAAGGCCTTGATAATTTGATGTTTATTATAACCATTTCTTGAAAACACCTCCATAAGATGGGATTTTTCAGATTCCAAGTGTTCATCATAAATTCTTATAGCCTTGGTTGCTAAGGTGTCGAGGACCCCAAGTTTTTGGGTCGGATGATGGTGAGAGGTGGCATGGAGATATTTCTCAGTATGAATCTTTTTTTCTATAAAATTGGTAGGATATGGATCCATCAAGGTTTCGAGAGAGGAGAATGTCTAAGAAAGGTAGCGAAAATAATCTACAAATATCACATAATACCTGTGCTTGGTCATGGAGGCTATCGAGAACGATCCACACACATATGAGTGACTCTTTCAAGGATCTCTTATGCTCGACTTTCCTTATCATGAAAGGTGGCTTTGGTGTACTTCCCCAACATGGACCCTTTGTATGTATCACACTACTCTAGTGCACCCTTGGGAAGTCCTGTAGAAATATGTTGCATGATCTTCAAATCTCCATGGTGCAAATGGCCAAGTTTCCTATGAAATAATTCACCGATGTCTTGGCTCTACACCTTCTCTACTTTCATGCTCAAAACAACACAGTATTCTATATCCAATTTGTAGAGGTTCTTTACCCGAACCCTGATCTGTTTCAATTTTCCTATGGTCATGTGACGAAGGAAAAACTTTCCTTTTCTAAATATCACATCGTAGCCATGATCTTCCAACATAGCAATTGAAACTAAAATTTTCTTCAGATCAAGAACATACATGACATATTTTAATGTGAGATGAGAACTAAACTCCTCCGAAAAGTATCCTCTACGGGACATCACACTCATGTTATACATTCTATCATCTCCCATATCGATGTTGTAGAAATTTGCTGAATAATGATTAATTATCCACCGAGATTATCCCGATCACATATCAATTCGAATTCATATGCAACACATAATCTCTTCCACTCAGATCATCACACATGCGGAAATAAAACAAGCGATAGCACATCAATTCATCATACACATTAACACAGTATGTATGGGGAAAGCTTATAGCTGAAAACCCCGCAGCTATTGTGTATATTATAATGGAGAAATCATGTAACAAACTCATTACAATACTCCTCACAAGTACTCAGTACTTTCTCATAAAGTTACACACAAACTAGCTTGGTTTTGAACAGGTTACTGGTTCAAAACTCACCGCCAATTGCCTTGCCTCTATTGCGCAATCATGGCCTGTCTATATAGAGATCCAAGGTTCGAATCTCCTTGGCTTGACAGTGCAATCATCATGGGAAATTTCTCCAAGTGTGGTGCAAATCTCATGCACAACTGATGTCGCCACTGATAGCTAACTCCACCCTTTCATCTACCTCTTTCACTGGTCTCCACTGAACTGATCATGCACTGTAGTGAACTGATGTGTTCTTGAGTTGAATAATGAGTTACTAATTAATGAATTAAATAATGTTTAATTCACTCCACTCATAACTAATTGATTAGCTAGTTAAACTAATCTCAATCAGTTCAACTAAAATAAACAGAACACAACTCCACTAGCTGTCTCATTAACTCCACCAAACTTCTGCCACTGAAGTCCTAACTAAAGTCAACCATGCATGATGCCATCAAACCCTAGGAATAGCATAATTCCTCTGTCAGATGCATGAGCCACTTCCAAGGCTCGAACTGAAGTGCTCCAAGAGAGTAAACTGCTGTTTAGAGTCCAAATATTATTAAGGGTAAATAATATTTGACTTCCCTATTTAAGGAGAGGCAGTCTAAAAATAGACTTCGACCTATAGGTCCAAAAAATAGAGTCTCATCTATTTTTACCAACATGACCAATGCTCCAAGAATCTCAAACTGGAATCCCCGAACCATGCTCCATATGTCTAAAAATAGACATAGTCTAAAAATAGATTTTGCGCTAGAATTTGCCTCAAGGGCCCACTTAGTGAAGGCGACTTCATTTTACCAAGCTCCCATCATCTCCCATATTGATGTGCATCAAGAGGTCCTTCTCCTCCAAGTCACTAAAAAATTCTTTGTTGTCTGTCATATCGAATGAGGCTCCACTATCCATATACCACACACTACCCATCACCGATGACACTATGCATGAAATGAGGGTGAAATACAACTCAAATTGTGAAGCAAGAGCTTCACTTTCCTCTCCTCCTGAGGGATTATTGCCGGCCTTCTTGTGTGGACACTTCATGGCATAGTGTCCCAGCTCATGACAATGAAAACATTTAATCTTCGACAAGTCCTTCTTCTTGTCTGCTTGACCAGAATCTCCTCTAGATTGGGATTTATTCCATTTCCATTTCTTTTCCTTTCCAACCAAGTCATGGTTTTCCCCATCATCATGCTTGGATGAGGATCCTTATCTCTTCTTGCACCAAGTTGGACCATAAATGATCCCACTCTGTTAGCTTCTCCCTCCCATTTATCGAATCTTTGTAGCTATGCCAGCTCTTGGGAATGCCTAGAAGTGCTAGGTTGACTAGATCATCTTAATAAACTGTAACACCAACACTCCCAAGCTCATCTTGAGATTGGATGAACTTTCTCAAGTGTTGTGGTATTGTGTTGCCCTTTTCCATCTTGATTTTCTGAATCTTGTCCTTCAGTACCAGCTTCCTGGGGTCACTATTGTTCTGAAACAAGTCTTTCAAGGCCTTCCACATTTCATATGGAGTCTCCTTCCCGTGGTGGTTTGAGTCAATATGAACTCGAACTCCTTCTAGTAAGATCCTTCTTTCCTTGGCTACATTCTTCTTCCATTCTGCTAGAGCCTATGCATCTGGAACTGCTGGTCTTAGAACATTGCTATCAATTTATTCCTTCAACCCATTATATTCCATGATTGCTTCCATATTTTCCTTCCAAACAATGTAATTTGAGCTACCATCAAGGGAATACTCGAGCCTTAGACCATAGAACGCTATCCCGATCCTGCTCTTAGCTCTGAAGAATAGATATGTAAAACTCGTTCCTCCTGCAAAGAAAGACTCGTATTCTTACATTCTCTTGTGATTTCAGCTCTGATACCATGTAAAAATTCCTTTTAGATTCAAACTGCTAATTGTAATTTACTAAAACAATAGACTTAAATCTACTCAACTCATAAGCGGAAACAATTTAAATGATCGTGAAATCACAAAGCATACAAGAGAAAGAATTCAATCAAAACATTACACAATGATTTCCTGGGGAAAGAAACAACTAAAAACCCTGCTATCTGTATATTGAATTAGTAAAAAATTATGAGAATATTACAATGCATTTCTCAAGCCCGAGCAACCTCTGCACTATCTCTATCTGTCTCACTAATTCATAGACAAGCCTTGGCCAATACTGTTGGAAAAGGGTCTCCTACGAGCTGCGAAACTGGTCCAATTTTGAATGCTTTTGATTATATTTAGTCTAGCGCAGGGGTTATGGGGTGGGTCAAAGCCCCGAAAGCATTGTAATGGGAAAAGGGTAAACCAGGGGTCTGAAAACCATGGTTTGCGGACCATAGGAAAGTTTAGGCTAGATTATTATAAATAGAGGAAAATTTTGAATTGTAAGGTAGGAAATGAAGAGATATTGATGTGAACTATGGTTTAAGATATCTGTTTGGGTTTTTGGCGAAAGGACTCCTGCTGGCTGCGTGCGTAGAGATCCAGAGTCCAGCTGTGTGCGGACCCTGTTGCTGTGTGCGCAGGCTGGGATGGGTATTGTAAGAAGGAATTGATGAATTTATGAATAAGAAAGGTTGTTTGAGAACTGAATCTATGTGTATTGTTTGTGCGAATCATTGGTAATTACTGCATTATGTGCATTCTGTATCCAAGCTGCGAAAGATCTATGTAAGTGTGTTTGCTGTATCTGGATCTATTTTGTTTTATTTTATGCAATATTGTGCTACTATCATATGAAGTATATAATTATAGATCTAATGCACGTGGATGTGAAAAGAGACCTATCGACCCTGTGAAGAAAGAGGCGATTTGGGTATCACAGGGCCAGACGCAGCTCTGCTTTTCTTACCTATCCTTTCTCAGGGTGCGGAAACCTGGTTCCAACACCCACCCATACTACTTTGGGTGAGACTTTGACCTGTGCAAGTAGGTCACTACCGAAAGGGCCAGTAGTATAGGGGTTTGTTGGCAAACCTTGAACTTCAAACCTGGTTCAGGACCCCTCGAGCCAACAAATGGTTCTGTTGCCGGGACCTGGAGCATTTTGAGAAAGGGATCGGGTAATGACAAGAGAGTATTGGAAGCCTGAAAAGAAGGAAATTGAGGAGTGGTTCGAAAACAGATCCAGGAATTTGCGGTAAAAGAAAATCGCAGCGAGAATTTAACGATGGAAAGGTGGAAAAATAGGTACATTCTTATGGAAAGCTACGAAATATTCTTTGTAACATTTGCAATTGAGCTTCGGGAGTGGCTGGCTAGGCTCGTAGAATTCCAGAAGTTTTGGAAGGATGAGCGAGCCACTCAGTGGACCCCAGAGTTGATCCAGCAGCTGGAAAGGACTGATAATACTATCACACACACAATAGATCACTGGGTGGACAGTGTGCTAGGAGGATTTGTGACAGAATTTGCCATTGATCAGTTTGTCTCCTACTCTGAGGCCGAACAACGATTCTTTAAAGGGTTCCAGGGAAAATTTCTGAAGACATTACCATTGCTGATTAAGATATTACCATGTGAAAAGAGAATTCTGTGTAGTCATACCGACTGAATGACCTCGGATCTAGAAAAGAGTGTGACGCGTAGTGGTAAATACTATTGGACCAACCTCAACAGGGGGAGATCTGCCTATAACCTTTTGCGAGAACTGGCTACGCAAGACCCCCCGGCTACACCGCTGCCCAGGCCGCACAAAGGTAAGAACTCACCCATACCACCACCCCCGCCGGACAGTGATATGGATGTTCACCTAAGAATACCTACCTTCAAGGGGGTAGGGGATGAGGATATGGACCGATTTTGGTTTGCTTTAGATTCCATCTGGACTGCACAAAATGTGACAAACGATAGGGTGAAAAGGGCGTAGTTGTCCCTGGCATTCAAAGACAGAGCATTGGACTGGTATATGCGATACATTTCCCAGAACGAGAGTGCATCTATTCAAGATATCAAAGACGCTCTGAAGCAGCAGTTCCGGAAGCCAAAATCTTACTCTCAGTTGGTAGCAGAAGTAAAGGACTTCAAGCAAGATGTGTCTGAATCTGTGTGGGAGGCTGATCAATGATTGAAGAAAGCAAACAGGGGAGGAGGGTTTGAGTATTACGATATAAAACATACAGAATGGTTCATCGCTATGCTGTTACCCCACCTGCATACGCCAATGAGTCACCAAACCTTTGAGTCGTAGGAAAATGCTGTGGAAGTCGCTATGAAACTAGAAGCTGCACCCAGAGAAGATAATTCGGTAGGGGTACAACAAATTTAGGAGCAGCTTGGAGCTATGCACATGGAAATTCAGAACCTGCAAAAGGAGCGAGGAAAAGAAGACCGTGTAGATCTATGGTGCATACGATGTCGGGTATCTGGCCATACGAAGGATCAGTGCCCTCTATTGGCAGATTACATGCAGGTGGGAGGACCTAGTCCGGTATGCGCGAGAGCAAGTGGGGAGCCCATCCTGTCACGACTAGGCTCGAGCGGACCTGTGCTATGGTGCGACGACTGCCGTGTAGCAGGGCTGCATGATACGAACCATTTCCCTCGGCTAGGTGCATATGTACTAGAACTGAAGCAACAATGGTGCAGGTTCTGCTAGTCGGTTGGACACGATGAGCAGAACTGTCGCACTTACGACTTGATGATAGATCGTGGGAACTTGTATATGGTACAATTAGACCCTGCGTCGCCAAGGACTTTCACGAGCTTCAGAGGCTCTCCAGCAAGGGGCAGAGGAGGTTTGGGAGGAAGTGTAGGACGAGGAAGTGGGCAGTTAATTAGTTATAACTGCGGGGAGCCAGAACACTTCGCTAGGGGCTGCCCAAATCCCACCAGGTAATAGTGCAAATATTGTAGACAGCTGGACCATATGGCTGAAGATTGCCCAATTTTAATAGCCAAGATAAAGGAAAAGCAACCCACCCCTATGCAGAATGTGCAAAGAGTTAAAGCCAAGCTAAGAAACATAGACCCGAGTGTGAAAGTCATAACACGCAGCGGGATGGTCACCCAAAGAACAAAGGAAGCACCTGCCAGGGATCCTACGAACTCTCAGGAAGGATCGAACATCAGCAAGGGAAAAGAAACGATAGTAGTTGCTACACAGATGTCGACACACCTCAAGATAGAGGAGGGGGTTGAGCCCTTTCTGCAGGCATGTATGAAGCTGCTACATAACCCATAGGCTGTAGAGAACCTTCAAGTATTAATGTATAACTACACAGCTCGACCCAATCCGATTCTCTCGATCAAGGATGTACACAATCTATACAGATATAAAAAATGCACCGGAAGAGAAATGCGGTTGACTATGCAGATTGGTGACTACGAGATGGATCAAGTTATTTTAGACCTTGGATCAGATGTGAACGTATTACCAAAGAAAACATGGCAACGAATGGGAGAGCCTAAATTGGAATGGTCCACCATCCAGTTGCGCATGACAAATCAACAGAAGATCATCCCTCTGGGAAGGCTGCCAAAAGTCATGGTAGATATGGGGTAAAAGTCCTAGTTGACTTTGAAGTAATAGAAATTATGGAAGATGCGGATCCCTACCCTGCACTCCTAGGACTAGACTGGGCTATAGATATGGAGGGTGTCATCAATCTCAAAAAACGCAGCGTGGTGTTTGAAAATAATAGTACGCGTGTAATACTACCACTGGATCCCGCAGAAGGTGCGCAGTATACAGAGCCAGCACGCGATGAGGAAGAAATAGATCACATTTAGAAATTGACTATGCAGGATGAAGACTAGATTAACCCCACAACGGAAGGAGTACTCTGTTGGGAAAAGGATAGTGAATTCTTTTCCGACTCTGATGGGGAATTGGAGAATTGGCAAGGCTGGTTGCATGAGGTTTCAGTGCTACGATGTCTTCGGGTCACAAGGAACTTCCGCTGCATCTTCGCCGAGGTAAGAGACCTGCCCTACCTTGAGGACGTCGGTGACATTGAGAAGTTTTTACACGCATTCGAAGCTAAAGTTCCCAAGGAATGTAGGCTAGGGGCACTTAAACTAGCCCTGCACAGAGCGCCTGCACGTTGGTGGGATACGCATGGGCCGATATTTCGCACTTGGGAGGAGTGTCGGGATAAGATGATCCTGTGATTTGGAGCCCCAGTAGGAAGATAGATCCATAGGTTCCTAGGGTCAGAGGACCCATGCAGATATTTTCTAGCATGGGAAACACAATGGTGCGATAGGACCCCAAACAAACCAGTTCACCTGGTTATCCATGACCTAGGCTTGTGTCCAACTATGGGTTATTTAGATGCGAAGCTACATCAGTGCACGCACAATTGGGATAATTTGCGGGCTGAGTTTCTGTGAACATTTAAGGTGGTAGATAACACACAGACACTCAACACTGCTCTACCTACACGTACGCCCTGACCAAGGGAAAATTACACCTGTCAAGAGGTATGATGGCCAAGTTGCTGGAGTGGTACTTGGACCGCATTACAAATCACCTGGCACCGGCTTTAATTCAGGGTACGTGAGTAGCGCGCAGGCGTCATCAAAAATCTATAAATCTATGGGAAAGCCCTTAGGTAGGAATAACAACCATCAGACCACTGCACTTTGGTGAGAATGGAACCTTGCCGTTAGAAAAAATGGGCGGCTGGCCATCAATACAACAATTTATGGTGAGTTTGTTTTGGACGATCGATGGTAAGTTTCAAGTAAGGTTCACTCTACCACTGGATAGCCCCAGACAGTATAAGGTCAATAGTATAACTTTGCTCAGGGATCCATATTGTCTCTGTACCCTGCCTCTGTTGGTCTCCTGCTTGCTTATTGAGATCTGTAACGTTTTCTGGGAAGCCTGTCCTTTTGTTGCTATGGCAGTCCCTAACCCATCAAACACTTCGGCACCTACTAGTTCAGCGCATGCAGACATCGTGTTGAGAGGGTCTGGGGATGCCAAGATTGATAAAATGATTGGCCTTTGGCTCCCTGTAAGGAGAATTGACTTTGAACCCTATGCAAAGAGGCACCATAGCTGCACGACGGGAATTATCGACCTTTACAACCCTGGAACGATTACAGGACCCAGCCAGATGGCCTCGGATGATACCACGTAGGAGGATACGCAATTGCCACAGTTCACCACCGACACTGATGCAGTCAAGTTGCAACTAGTCCTGTGCATGGGAGGGATGAAGCGATATAGGGATATGCTGCGACTTCTCCGCAGTTCCAGACTACCGACCAGTGAAAGACATATTTTTTCGCTACCTCACACTATCATGGTTGGAAACCACGCCTCGACATCTACGGACCTACAAATAGACTTGGCGCAGCTATGCCGTGAGGTGTTACATGATTTATATGCCGCTGTGTTGCAAGAGATCCCTCAACGTGACCGGATTGCACGACAGCAGCGTGAAATACCCCCAGAATTTCAGGCACAATGGGTTGCATTAATCACGAAAGCAATGAATATTATTAAGGAATAGCTTACTCTGGGCACTCAGTTGGTCGAGGCGGCTATGAAGCTCTAGAAAACGGTCCAGTTCAACCCCATGCTTCAGTGTGTCTAGGAAGACTTATGACAGACGGAGGCTGATTTCGATCAAGTCAAAGCTACCTTGCCTTCCCTCGTCCCTGCACAACATCTAGCCCTCTTCAAAACCCGTGACACCTTCATAGACACGATTGCAGATCTCTGCCATTCCAAGCACGTCATCAGGAAGCGCTTGAAACCATGGGGTGATATCGCCTTCCAGATATCTCGGGGTGCTCATAACACCATTGCATGCCTCCACCGGATATTGGAGAAGGTTACCATGGCTCCGGAAGACCGTGCCTCCCTGAAGCTTGTCAATATCGCACAACGAGCTTCTACCCAAAGTTAGAAAGTGCTCCCTCCGCTCATCATCACTTTCAATACCTTGCGTATGCAGATAGTGACCGCACCACCACAGTGACTCGGGACAAGTCACAAGATTGTGTTGGGGGACTGTTGGAACAGGGTCTCCTACGAGCTGTGAAACTGGTCCAATTTTGAATACTTTTGATTATATTTAGTCTAGCGTAGGGGTTTTGGGGTGGGTCAAAGCCCCGAAAGCATTGTAATGGGCAAAAGGGTAAACCAGGGGTCCGAAAACCATGGTTTGTGGACCATAGGAAATTTTATGCTATATTATTATAAATAGAGGAACATTTTGAATTGTAAGGTAGGAAATGAAGAGCTATTGATGCGAACTATGGTTTAAGATATCTATTTGGGTTTTTGGGGAAAGGACTCCTGCTGGCTGTGTGCACAGAGATCCAGAGTCCAGATGTGTGCAGACCCTGCTACTGTGTGCGCAGGCTGGGATGGGTGTTATAAGAAGAAAGTGATGAATTGATGAATAAGAAAGGTTGTTTGAGAACTGAATCTATGTGTACTATTTGTGTGAATCATTGGTAATTACTGCATTATGTGCATTCTGTATTCAAGCTGCGAAATATCTGTGTAAGTGTGTTTACTATATCTGGATATGTTTTGTTCTATTTTATGCAATATTGTACTATCATCATATAAGTATATAACTACAGATATAGCGCACATGGATGCGAAAAGAGACCTGTCGACCCTGCACAGAAAGAGGCGATCTGGGTATCACAGGGCCGGACGCAGCTCTGCTTGCCTTACCTATCCTTTCTCAGGGTGCGGAAACCTGGTTCCAACACCCACCCATACTACTTTGGGTGAGACTTTGACCTGCACAAGCAGGTCACTGCCGAAAGGGCTAGCAGTATAGGGGTTTGTTGGAAAACCTTGAACTCCAAACCTGGGTCAGGACCCCTCGAGCCAAAAAATACTTAAGCAAATTTATGCTTTCCCAAGTCCCTATTTCCTTGTGTTTTTTCATTGGTAATTATCCCCTATTAATTAGTTAAATTCCTCATCCACAAATACGCAATACTTCATAGGCATTCCTCTGACTTAATGCACCACCACTAGTTCCTCCAACAGTTGGAACTAGTTTAACTAACTCTAACTCATATTTACTGAATTAATTAATTACAACTCAGAATAAACTCAACATGGGATCCTATAATGTAGGAGACACTCTACATGACTTGAGTTAAGCCCTCAACTCGAATTAACAAAACCAACTAAATCAAACTAAAGAACCAACTAAGTCAAACTAACATAGTTACTCGTACAGGTTGTCATGTGATGTGGAATTACAAATTTCTTCTAATTTAATTCAAGGGAAAATTAAATTAGAATATTTATTGGTTCAATTTTCAACATATTCAACATTATTCAAATGCAATGGATTTGGATGATGAGGATATATCCTTCTTAACAAACAAAGAAGTTGTCTATTTGGAAATGGGGAGGTATAGAGATTGTAGTAAATATCGTGACAAGGTGTTGAAAAAGGGATGGAACTTTATTCATATTTTAAAATGATTCTTAGGCTTTGAATAGAAAATTAAATTCACATGCTAATATGGATAAATGTTTTAAATACTACAAGCCAACAATTGAAACCTTCCACAAAGCACTTACCAAACATCCCTTTCTAATCTATTGAATTATCTTGATGGAGGAGATAATTTTTTCTCACAAGGTTTCCATTCATATTATTCTTCAAATTCTATGATGATTATTTAGGGCTCTCATTATTTTCCATTCAATAGGTTTTCTAAATTACTTCTTGGTTGGGAAATGTAACAAAACCCTTTGTCATTATTGCCTAGTAGACATCAAATAATTTCTTAATTCTTTGCACTAGCCTAGAAATTGTTGTATGAAAACTGTTTTCATAACCCTCAGATCTATGGATCTAAAAGCATACTTTTATGTTACATGTATCCCAATCATGCTACACGTATAACCCTCACATCAGATGCATCATTTTTCAATTGCAAAATATGTCCTGTAAAGAGATGAGAGGGTTGTAAAGTAATAAAGTTATTGTCCATGCCCTTTTATGCTACCAAACAGTCACAACAGCTAGAGACCCCCTAGTGGAATTACGTATGCAATAGATGACACTATAGAAATAGGAGACATGAATCTGATAAGGGCTGAATTCCTGCCACATGTGCCTACAGGAATGAGGGTTTAACCACTGTGCCTCCTATGAAAATTCCTATGCAAATTCCATGGGAAAATACTTGACAGTGTCATTACAAACTTAGTCATACCATAATGCTTCTAGAGCTAATTCCTATTGATGATTTCTCATTACTTTATTATAAGATACATATGAGCGTATTAGCCACATATAATTAGATTCCACTGAAGTGCAGTTGAAACAAACACCTTTTGAAAGTCTAGATCCATCACACGAATATTTCATTTTATACTTTTTTCTAGCAATAAGGTACAATTCAAACCTCTCTAATTTTATACTTTGGCATAAGGTCTATTACAGTACCAACTTACAGAGGTGTAAGTAAGGCGTCAAAGGTTTATGAATATGATGCAATGGAAGGATATACAAACACCAATTAGTAGAATTATATTTTCAATATTCAACCACCCTTTTGTTCTATGCACCCATGTTGTAATGGGTGTCCACAAATTTTGTTGATTTGTGCTACTTGATTGCTTCTATATCCAAAATTATTATCTGGGGCCCACAAACACAAATAGTATTTTCTTACTCTGTGATAACATTACTGGCAATGTCTAGTGAACACTAGTGGGTATAATTACACAATTAAGCGATAGAGTATATTAATGCATTGAACATGATATCAACATATCTACTCAATGAGGAAATAAAAAGAAATGACTCATATTAAATATGGCTTATGGTGTGTTGATCACCTAAATCAATAATGTACAAGTAGGAGTAAACACACATCTGCTCAGGACTTAGAGGTACTATTACTCTTACATACTCTTGGTTATAATTGACACACAATAGTTACTCAAGTAATTCTACAGGGCTGAAGAAATTATGACACTAGATTCTCAAGCTCAAGCCTCAGTTTGAGACAATGCCTGTTAATTTCTAAAATAAATGCACTCGAATATGCACTATCATACCATGTTTATGTTAAATATGATAAAATTCTAAGGCTACAGAGATATAACATCTATAATTGTTGTCATGGATGAAACAAAGACAACTATATAGTAGCTCCAGCCAAGTAACATGCTCCACACACAAATCTTAATAGGAATTAGTAACAACAAAGTAACTTATTGTATACCAACAATAGCCCTATACCCATAAAGGTCCACAACTATATATTGGTTCCAACATAGTAATATATTCCACGTGCAGGCCTTAATAATTTCTAGTGACATCAGAGTCCCTTAATAGTTGTGTAGACCTTGATGAGGTATAAAATATCTATTATGAGCATTGGCATTAATAGCAAGCAAATCAAGAGTAGATTTGTAGTTAGTCCTAGTTATTACATATCTCAACAGAAGTGTGATAGGTCACACTATTTGTTCTAAGTCTAATTTGTGCACAAAATAAATAATTTATTTATGATGGTTTCAGATCACTAGGCAAACTTAATACAAGGAAATATTCACATCATCTCTTCAAAATATCCTTCAAGTATCGAATTATAATGTCTAGTGATCCAAGCTTTAGGAGATCTGAAATTTAAATCATATAACTGTTTCCACAAGAGTGGACAATAACAATACTTGCATCATGATTTAAGGAGGTACCTTTGGCATGTAATTTAATAACAATACCTAAGGTATTGAGCCCCTCCTACTGCAATTCATGGCCCTGTTATATGGAATATTTAGACAATTCAATAAGATACTTTAGGATGGGAATTAGGATAAGGTTTATAATTTTCCTCCCAACCATTGGAAAACTTCCAACCTACAACTGCCACCCCCTATCTTATGCTCCCAACATCCAATCCAGGGAATTAAGAGGTCTCTCCCCACCTCCACCCTACTTTTACAGGGATTCCAAAGGTCCTTTTCCACCTCCACCCTGCCTTTTCATGAATTCATGAGGTCTTGTTCCACCTCCACCTTGCCTTTATAGGAATTCCATAAGTCCTATTTCATTTCCACCCTGCCTTTCCAGGGATTCCAGAGGTCTTGTTGCAACTCTGCCCTGAGCTTTCTCAGTAAATCCACCCAATTTCTAGGAGTCTAAAGTGTGCCAAGTCAGAAAAATGAGGGGCTCCATACATGGCGATATCTCCCCTCAATTAGTTATATATCCCAATGATTACATTCATGGCAACACATAATTTACTGTTACAATAAAAATATGAGTAAGTGTTTTGCACTAGCTCGGATAACAAATAGTTCGGTAAAACTTGCAAGTTTGTATTCTCTACATGGTAATGACAATTCAACAATGGCACTATGACTAGTATCCATGCAGATACTTTATTTTCGGGGTAGTGCTGATAGCGAAGCAGGGTATTAATACTAGTCTACGTGCTGGAAGGCATAGTTGTAGGGTTTTGTCCTTTTTAAGGCTAAGGATAAAAAATCAATCATATAATTCTCTTGGCTAATCTGTATGTATTAGACATTATGAATTTTCCACCTGGGTATCACAAGTACGGTATTAGGGTTGCCTTCTCCTTAATGGATTTGATTGGCTTGGTTATGTAATTCCTAATGAGACTGCTAGTTATGCTAGAAAACGTGTAGGTACATTTGGTGGGATCAATACATATAAACCTGCATAGGGGGTTTATAGAAAGCTAGAGTCCAGATATAATTTGATTGTAAGCATCGCAGGATACTAGTAGTCAAACTTCACCTGTCATTTCTACATATTCATGGGCACTTCTCGACTTCTCACCAATTCAAGCTAAAATTATTTAAGTTCGAGAGAATCCACTGTAACATGAATTTAACTAGGAATAGATTGTGTATATGAATGGGGAGTCTCAAAATTGGGACCATCTCTTATCCTCAAAGCTTTGAATTTATCAACATAGCATTATTTTGTTGAGCTGACATCAATTGTAATTTATTTCTTCTATAATTTTCTGGAAATGCATTTGATTGGGAATTTGTTAGAGGATATGAGAAGGAACTTTGTAAAGCTATTCTAGGACTCATCATCAAACATCGTGTTACACCAATTTTTGGTCATCTAACCTGTTACTATTAGATGGACCAAAGTACACCATGTAAGACCAATTTTACCCTAAGTAAAATTGCTTTCACTATTAAAAATAACTTAGTAATCCTTATTGATTAAGTTGTTTATGGTCTAAATAGGAAACCCCATGAGGAAATGTTAAATGAATCCACATTTGTTTGATTTTTCTCAAGAAATAATTAGTTAAACAACAGTTTAATTAATATTCCTGGTCATATTTAACAAAAAACAAGAAAATTAATTAGATAAATCATTATTTATCTTATTATTTTCTAGGAATAATTATTTAAAGCTTATTTAAATAATATTCCTTGTTAAATTTGACTAAATCATTTATAAATAATTGAATAAATCATTATTTATTTGATTATAACTCAACCACATCCTTAAAACAATAAATAAATCATTCATTTATTTATTATTTACAAATAAAGGGATTTGACCAAATTAAAATTCCTTTTCCCTCCAACAAATATAATGAAATATTCCATAAAAGTTGGATCTAGATTTGGTTAATAATATTTTAATTATGCACCAATATCTAGAGTAACTCAATATTTTGTTATAAATAGAAGGGTTTTTCCATTCATTCACTACCTTTTATTGCCTAAAGGGCACTCTGGATCTATACTTTTGGTTTGACTTTGATCCTCCGTCATTGTCATATTTTGCTACTATTTTTCTTGTGAGCTCCCTTTGAGTTCCATTTTTTGTCTGGGTTTTCTACACCATCAAGAGAGAGAGATCTTAGATCTGAAGTGTTGAGGACTTACAAGAACCCATCCCATTGAGGGGGACTGATAAAATCTTTCTATGTTCCCTTCCCAGGTGTCAAAAAATACAAAAATTCTTTAAAAATATTCTTGTCTTGTCTATTGGATGCATGGAGCAACTCTTTCTCTTATTTACTGCTTAATGTATTTTACTGCATAGATCTAGATTTTGTAGCATTTATCTTGGTTAACTAACTATAGATCTAAAGAAATTGGAAACCATATTTGATATTAGGGCTATTTGTTATGCATAGCTAAAGTGATATTTTTTCGTACGCTTGCGATTAAGATTCATCCTAACAACTCGCGACTCCACAAGGGTTAATGATTACGATCTCTGTCGTTTTTCAGATCCATGCATGACTAGCTGCTTCAAAGCCTAGGATTTCTCTTCAATTTCTTGTTTTTCTTTTCTTGATGTTGTTTTTAACCTATAAAACCCTAAAACATTAAAAATTCTAACTTCAATGTGTTTTCAGACCTATTGCGCAGGGGACAGGGATCAACCACAGCTGAGACGAAATTTTTTTCTGAAACCTGCTCTCGAGAGTCTAGAAGTGTAGGTCGCACTTTTTGGGCCAAAACCTACGACCTAAAACTCTAGGACGCGGAAAACAAGCCAAAACCTGTGACCTCTGTAGAAAATAGGTCAGGAACTGCGACCTAAAATTTTTACGAGTTTTTTTCTGATATTTTTCTGGTTTGTCTGGGCCTCTGTTCAGGGTTGTCTGACCTCCATCTCCACCCGTTTTGGACCTGTAATTGCTCTGTTTTACTCATCAATGTGGGAACCTAGCCCCCTAGGGCTTAAGTACTCTCCACCTTTCTAGAAAGAGTTTGCGGCTACAACAGGTCGTCTAAAATTTCAGTGTGTTCAACCATTTTTCAGATCTGATCCCTTACCTTCATATCCACTTTAGATTGGTTATTCATCCATTTAAAACACATCCTTTTAGTTTTTTTCGGGTCTTCCTCTAGGTCCCCTCCACTTCCCTCCAGAATGTAGCCTTTCGCCACCTCATTTACAACAATTTTCCCTCTGATTGTTTGCTATTTTTCTGCACCTATTTCCAGCAGATCTGACCTTTAGATCATTGTCCCTCCCGACTTTAGATCTATTGGATTTTTTGGTGTGTTTTGACTAGATTGTTGCCCACCCATAGACTATTTTTTGAGAGGCCGACCTCCTTGGGTTTATATTAATGCATAATTAGCTGTTTATTTTCTATTATTTCAATTTCATTTACTGTTATCTGCAGATTTATTTACAGTTATACAACACACTTTTTCTTTTTCTCTACAAACGTCTGGGTTTAAAAATTAAAATTTACACACTTTACACACACACCCTAAGTAAAGAAGAGTCTGGTTAACACCGCCAGGAAAAGATTATAACATTGTAATCAATTTATCCCACACCTCTCTCCCCTTGTTTCAACATTGTAATCAATTAATCCTACACCTACTTGCCCTTGTTGGTCTCTCTTCCCTTTGTGCCGTGTTTGTGCTTTCATCATTGTGCCCCCAAGGAATTTATCCTGAAGACTTCTTGGCCTTCATCCTCAGTTTCCAGTAGGATGAATTACTCCTCTGTGTAGAATTCGAGTTAGTCCTCCACCGAGTTTTCATTTTGACTCCTCTTCTGGTTCATTGGGTTCCCCTTCTGGTTCCATCTCTAGTTCTTCCCTTGTCACCTTCACTATGTTTGGTTCAGGACCTAATGCTGGTGGTAGCCCTGGCCCTAATGCTAGGAATACTACTAGTGGGACCGCAATAGGAACTATCTCGATTGCTCCCTTGCTCCCCTATATGGCAGACCTCAGTCTTCCCGATTTTAACCAGTTGATTAATGACCCAATATGCCATGATGCTGGTTGGCTTGCTATGCCAACCAAGCTCCCTTCCAACATCCCCAAGTTTGAAGGTCTTGTTGGAGAAGATCCCACAAACCATGTTCGATCTTTCCACATGTGGTGTTTGTCTAAATCCATTACCGATGACTTTGTCCATTTTCAGTTGTTCCAACGTAAGCTTACTGGTGAAGCTTCTAAGTGGTATGTTGATCAGGCCTCCTCCTCTGATACTACCTTTGTGACTCTTGCTTGGGATTTTCTGTCTTATTTCCATCTTCCCCTTCATTATGAAACTGGTACTAAAATTTTGACCTCTTTCTGTCAATTATCTGCGATCTGCCTATCCGATCATGTCCAGGAATGGCGGAGAAGAAAGAGCCTATGTCGAGCCCCTACCTTCGAAGACCATGTCTACATGGACTGGTTCCTTAGATCCCTTTTTCCTGCTATAGGAAAATATGTCACTTCACATTTCCCTCAGACCGAAGAAGCTGCTCTCTAGATTTCATTAAAATATGACCTGATCTATGCTCAGTCTGGTTATGTTTATACCATTTTACCTGATCTCCCTATACCCAGTGGTGCTAACGCACCGGGGGCATCCCATGCCGTCAACGATATCGTTGGAGCCCTTTCTCATCCCTACACTCATCCTCCCATGGGTTATGGTTTCCCTCAGGGAGGGGCCAGCTCCTCCAGCACTTTTCCCCCTCCCGGTAGCATGTATCCAGGATATGACATGCCTCCTCCTTTTTCCCAACCTGTTTACCACAATGTTTCCCAACCTCCTTATTATAAGTATCCACAACCTAGTGCTCCAGCTCCTCTAGCATTAGCACCCCCGCCTCCCTTGCCTTCTCAACCCCCAAAACCGTAGCCACCACTCCCCTAGGGGTAGGTGTATGCACAGTAGGGCGTGACTAATCCTCCTACTTCCAAAAAGAAGAGGAAAGACACCCAAAATAAATCTGCCTCAGGTAATCCAGGACCTAGTCCCCAAGGGAATGCACCTAACACTGCTAACTAGCAACAGGGCCCTTAGCCTAAGCAGGTTAGGCCTGTTCACACGAGTAAGCCTTGTTCTTGTTGTGGTGTCTATGGTAATTACACCCTCGATTTTCCCCTTTTATCACAAATGTGTTAGATGTGGGAGACTCAAGCAGCATCATGAGGACAACAAGCCTCCCCTTCAGTTCCTCCCAATGTTGCACCCATCCAGCCGCCTGTGTTTACCAATCCTTTCCATCAGCAAGGATTCGTGGCTACCCAAACACCTGTAGGTCAGGCGGACATTCAACCTCCTCCATCTGGTACCTTCAATTACTAGATTCTCATGATGAACTCTGACCAACTCATTACTGTTGACCTCAACCTTCAGACTCGGTCCTGTCAGTACAACAAGCCTCCTGCTACGTCTACCCTCGAGCCCCTTTCTTCAGGTTCTATAGAGCCTCTTTTGACAACCAATGGTCCTTTATAGATCCCTCATCCTAAGGCGAAGGTTCATACCAAGATCCCCTAGGGACCATTATGCTGAAACACTGCTTCTGGAAAATCTGCCCATTCGTATAATATAGTAGATGATTTGGCACAATATCCTGCTGTCATCTCAATGCTGGAACTCCTCCAGTCGTGTCCTTCACAACGAAAATCTCTACTATCTTCCACGGGAACTGTATATCCTTCAAATGATCATTTGATCATCTTCGATTTTGACCGGTCAGAGCATCCTCCCCTTCCTAATTCTGTCGGCTTCCAAATCCCTGTCAAGATCCGGAACGCCAACATTTCCCATTGTATCATTGATGAGGGGGCATCCACCTGTGTGATGTCCACTTCGGTTTGGAAGCAACTAGGATCATCTGAGTTGGACCCTTCCACTATCACCCTCCATGTGTGGGATGGCCACTCCTCCAAGCCCATTGGCATGTTCCATAATTTTCCTATCACTCTTGTGGGCGAGACTGTTTGCGTTGACGTAGAAGTCATTGATGCCCCCTTAGACTACAACATTATATTAGGTCATAGGTACACCTATGCGATGTCTAATGTACCATCTGCGATTCACCGCAAGATGTCCTTTCCTCATAATAGAAAGATAGTAACCATTGACCAGTTGACATATTACGAATCGAAGTCTCAGACCTCCCATAAGTCCATCATATCTTCGGTGGCCAATAAGAAAACCATCGAACCTTTGACCAGTGTCTCACTCGGAGTCTACAAAGAATCCTCTTTACTTGGTTCATTCCTTGGTCTTCATCCTCCTATCTTTGATCCCAACTCATTGAATGTTTGCATGATGCAATCGTCTCGAGCTTCCCTCAAGCGGTCTCCTTCGACTAGTCAGCAACCCCACCCTCCAAAACTTGCTCCTAGCACTTCGACTTAGCCTTCTGGACCCCCTCCTCCTGGACCTTCACATGCAGCCAATATCCATGAGCCTCTCTATCCTCTTGGCATGGTTCCTCCTGGCCTTAACCATCTCGGAGCTTTCCCGCCTGGACATTACCCCTCCGGTCAGATACCATTCCTAGCTCCCCCTCCCAGAGTGTTCTCGGTACCTGTGATGGCTACCTTATCTCTTCCTAACTTGACCCTGGAGATCCCGGTCTGGTACATTGATCCCCCAGTCGCTACCCTGCTTGGTCAACCCAAACCTTATCTTGCTTTGACCTCGGTTCAACTGGTCCCCATGACCCCCTCCCTTTGCCTCCGTGCCACAACCACCTCAACAGGAACCTACCCCTATTGCGAAAAATTTGGGTGAAGGGGGCAAAGCTCACAAGAAGGCACCTAAAGACAAGGACGCCCTGACAAACCTTGCTCCTCCTTGGCCTCCAAAGCATAACACCCTATGTGCTTTGTATGATGTTGTCAGTCATGCCACCCATCATTGTCCTGAATTGCCTCGCATCAAGCCCATGGTTAATGAAGCGTTTCCTGAGTATGATATCCCATAAGTCCATATTACTTTACTTGATTCAACCAAAAAACTCAAGAATTTGTGCACAAATCACCCCTGTGCTTTGTGTGATTTCCATGGCCACTATACTCACCTCTTTCCCTGCCTCAAAGAGTACCGCTACTCTTTGGAAGTGGTTCGCCAATTCAAGGCCAAGCACAATGAGTCCACCACGCACTTATTTACGCACTTTACTTTAGCAAAACTAGAGGATACATCCACTCCCATAGACATTCCCCCTCCCAATGTTGAAATGACAGAGTCTTCGGCCACTGTCCACTACTTGCCATCATCTATGAGATCCATGGTGGAAGACCCTCCTGGGACTTCCCCTTCTGTTTTTCTCGACCTCCCTTTAGTGATCACCTTGGGCTCAACACTGGTGGATCCCTCATCTACTTGTTTTTCTGTCACCCCTTGTGACGATGCACATGTGAATCTTTCTTCTCATGATGATGAGTTAAGTAGCTTCGCTGTGTCAGGTGGTCTTTCTTCCATCAGTCACCCCATCTTCTATTATGATGAAAAAATTATGGAAGTAGTCACCACCCCTGACTTTATCTATCCCCCCTTACATCGAACCCATGCATTCAAACCACATACGCCTTGTGGCCATTACATTAACACCCAATGTTTGGGTAAGGGGGCACCCATATTTGAGAGTCCAGGAGAAGCAATTCTCCACAACTCTCCTAGTGTATCTAGTCGTGTCGACTCTAGTACCATTATTCTTACCCATTCAGAAGAACCTATAGAGTCCCATATCACTTCAGATCACTCTAGGGATGATACCCCTCATCATTCCTTCATCTTACATCAGCAACCCAGTCCCCTCGACATTGTTGTTGACCAACTTGTGGGTTTTCTATGAGAGAATCAGTTCATTATCTCCAAATCCTCTCTTTGGGATAGTGACACCATGTATGCCAACCCAGAATCTTAGTCCATTTTATTCATATATGCAGTACCAACCGAGATTGGTAATCCTCCATTCCCTTTCTCGAACTGCATAACCATAACGAAAACAAATAATGCACCACATCATTAAAATGTGTTTAGATTCCCATTTTTATAAATACATTTTGGCATGACCACAACATGCTTGGGGGCATTTATGCCCCTCAACCACAAAAATCCCAGATCTCAGCAAAAAACAACACTGAAACCCCCTTTCTCTGACAGGTCGCACTTTTCAGGTCATTTCTTGGTACAGGTCATAGTTTTCTACCCAGTACCTGCTACCCAGGTCGCAGAACAAACCCCAAAAAGTGCGACCTGGCCTATTCATGAGCTATGGGTACCTAAACTGAAATTTTGATCCCCTTAATTGAAAGAGTATGGTTAGGCCTCTTACCTGCAACTAATGGATCTTGATTCCAATGGTCGGTTTTTCCGCTACAATCGCCACAAAATTTAGGGCCTTCTCTCCTCTCTACATTCACCACAGCTATACTTGAAAATGAGTGAATTTGGAGGGAAAATGCCTTATTAAAAGAGAAACCCTAGATTTTTCTTTCGCCCACTGTGGCCAAACCGTAGCTCAGTTTGACAAACCGTTTGTGTCATTGGAAAGCTCTCACTAAGCTCTCAAATAGGTATCTGTTAGTTTTTGTGATTTGATAATTCACCAGGACACATTTTTTCCAAGAAGCGTCACTTCACCACTCCTCAAAATTAAATTTCTTCACTTGCAACACTTGTACTTGGGGCACCACTTTGCCTCCATACTTGTCCATGCTCATGTCTATTTTTGTCATGAGTAACCATATTGTACTCATGTATTTATGGTCCCCATTGGACCTTTTTTGTGTGGCAGCATCATTGAGTTGCCCTTGTTTAGAGCATCCGAGTTGAGTCATCATCGCATTCATGGAGTCTATCCCGAGTCCCTTTGTATCCAACTATAGTCCTCCATCCTTTATTTCTTGGTTACTCTCTCGTGTCGCACATTATGGCCTTCAAACCTATTGTCCCCTGTCCCCTTTGATATTGTGTCAATTGCTGCCAGGTCATCCTTGCCCTTTATGCTCTAATAAGGGAAGTCATATGTCCGCTACTCAATACCCCCCATTTCATCATCATCCCTTGTGTAAATTTGTCAGTCGCTCTACTATTTTATCTCGTGCCTTAGTTGAGGATCCCTTATTGCCTCACCTATGGCAGACCTCCTTTTGTTGACATCAGATCATTCATTCCAGAAGACAGGTCTAGAGGGCAGTGTACCTTGGTTCCAGTTTCCACTCTTGTTTGATGCCTCAGATCAAGAAAAGGGACTCCTTATTTCCCTTTGACTTGATTTTTTCTCAGCTCAATATCCTTACAACATGATCGAGATCCATATTCTTGATGGTTCATTGATGCAGCAGATTGTACTGGTGATTCTCGGGTGTGTGTGAGATGTTTTAGACCTCATGAGGGGGTGGCCCTTCAGGTAGCCCCCCACATGCCCGGATGACCTCTTCATTACAACCTTTGATGCAACTTCATAGATTTGGTGATGTCGGCCTCAGCCGCTTGCAATGCCTTTTAGTTTGCATGTATTAGTCAAATTTCCAAAGCCCTTTCCTATTTACAGGGGCACTTAAATTGGTTGTACTTACATCTCATGTACTCAGATATTATTGTATAAGTCCTGGCTGTTATCCCAGGCACAGTATGTATGTGGGATTCATTATCATGTTTTTATCTGGCTCATGTTTATGCCAGCATGTACTATATAGTTCAGTCCCTTGTTTACTGGACACATTATTCTTTGTACTTTCTCTCGGCAGGCATAGGTATGCCTTCCCCGCTGCTTATAGCATAGGTACTCACTCATAAAAGAGACTTTTCGCACCTATAAGTCTCGCCTCCTCAGATTCTAGTCCTCTAGCGCTTTGTTCTACCTTATATTTCTCTCTCTTTGACTTCCCCTTCGGTGTCTAATGATTCAGTTCTTATAATGTACTTCGGTCATACGATTAGCTCCTAATGCTCGCACGCTGGAGGGCAATCTGTTACACCAATTTTTGGTCATCTAACTTGTTACTATTAGATGGACCAAAGTAAACCACATAAGACCAATTTTACCCTAAGTAAAATTGCTTTCGCTATGAAAAATAAATTAGTAACCCTTATTTATTAAGTTGTTTATCGTCTAAACAGGAAACCCCATGAGGAAATATTAAATAAATCCACATTTATTTGATTTTCCTCAAGGAATAATTAGTTAAACAATAGTTTAATTAATATTCCTGGTCATATTTAACCCAAAACAAGGAAATTAATTAGATAAATCGTTATTTATCTTATTCTTTTCTAGGAATAATTATTTAAACCTTATTTAAATAATATTCCTTGTTAAATTTGACTAAATCATTTATAAATAATTGAATAAATAATTATTTATTTGATTATAACTCAACCATATCCTTAAAACAATAAATAAATCATTGACTTATTTATTATTTACAAATAAAGGGATTTGACCAACTTCAAATTCCTTTTCCCTCCAACAGATATAATAAAATATTCCATAAAAGTTGGATCTAGATTTGGTTAATAATATTTTAACTATGCACCAATATCTAGACTAACTCAATATTTTGTTATAAATAGAAAAGTTTTTCCATTCATTCACTACCTTTTGTTTCCTAAATATCACTTTGGATCTATACTTTTGGTCTGACTTTGATCCTCCATCATTGTCATATTTTGCTACCATTTTTCTTATGAGATCCCTTTGAGTTGCATTTTTTTTCTGGGTTTTCTACACCATCAAGAGAGAGAGAGATCTTAGATCTGAAGTGTTGAGGACTTACAAGAACCCATCCCATTGAGGGGGACTGGTAACATCTTTCTATGTACCCTTCCTAGGTGTCAAAAAATACAAAATTTCTTTAAAAATATTCTTGTCTTGTCTATTGGATGCATGGAGCAACTCTTGCTTTTATTTACCGCTTAATTTCTTTTACTGCATAGATCTAGATTTTGTAGCATTTATCTTGGTCAACTAACAGCAGATCTAAAGAAATTGGCAACCATATTTGATGTTAGGGCTGTTTGTTATGCATAGCTAAAGTGAGCTTTTTTCGTACGCTTGTGATTAGAATTCATACTAACACATAGCCACTCGCTACTGAAGTGTGATATCCTCAAGGGAAGGTATTGGCCAACACCATGGATTTGCAGCTCCCAATTTCAAACAAGGCACTAATTATTGAACCATGCTTTAAATTCACACATTAAATAAATGTTATGTAGAAATTATACAACATACATGTGTATCTTGGATTTACCCGATCTAAAAATGTACTAAAGTTAAATATTGAATCACTTCTACAAATATTTTGTAGAATTAAAAACACAATTGCTAATCAAATGAACATGAAGAAAGATCAATCACACACAACACAAATAATTTCCTGGGGAAAGCTTATAGCTAAAAACCCCACTATATTCTATTGTATATTTAACATGGATCATGAAACAATTAAATACAAAACTATTCTCACAAGAGCCCTCCACTACTCAGCTAATTGTCTCACACTGTCATATGCAAAACTGAGCAACACATAGCCAATTCTCAACCTCTAGAAAACCTGCCTTTCTTGCGCAATCCCTAATGGAATAGATCCATAAAAGTTAGGAATTCTTTCCTTCCTTGACTGCACAAGTATCATGGGCACTCCAATGGGTGTTTGGTTTCATGTGTGCAACCCAATAATCCTACAACTGATAGTCAACTTCCCTTTCACCTAGAACTCACCTGGGTCTCCACTCGATCTGACATGAATGCAACCAATAATATTAAATCCATAGTTGCATTTGAGATCACTGATTGTGAATGAATTAATATTTAATTCACTATATATCTCACTAGTGTATCTTTAGTTACAACTAACACAACTAAGTTTAACTCACTTAACTGAGTTAAACTATTTTCAACTTGCATTAACTAATGCACCACTGCACTTCGAACTCTGTTACAACTAGAATTACTCTTCATGCCTCACCAAATACCTCTAACTTGAAATCCACTAGCTAACTGAATTTATCACTTTCAGTTAATTGGTTCAAGTCAAAATTGAGAATTGATTATAGTTTAATGTCCATCTTAATTAAGGGATAACCAAAATAGAAATGCACCCAAAAATATCACTATGGGCCCCACACTAGTCTGGGTTCTTAGTGCAACTAGGTGTGGGTGATGAAATTTTCTTGTTGATTCTCAACACTCCCTCTCAACAAGAAAGGGATTATCCTTCACCCCGATCTTGTGTCTATGGTATTTGAATTTTCTCATGGTGAGCGCCTTCGTCAGAATATCTGCATCCTGATCTTCTGTGGGAATGTACTGAAGCAACATTATCCTTCTTTGCACACAATCTCTGTGATGATGGTACCAGATATCTATATTCTTGGAACTATCATGAAACACAAGATTAATCGAGAGTTTAATGAAACTCTAATTATCACAATGAATCACTGTTAGATCCATCTGAGAACCAAACAAACCAACCAAGATCTTTCTCATCCAGATAGCCTCACATGCAGCTTGACTTGCAACTATGTATTCTGCTTCTGCTAAACTGAGTGCCACGGATCGCTGCTTCCTATTGTACCAGGAAACAATTGTCGATCCAATGCTAAAGAACCCTCCTGATGTGCTCTTTCTGTTTGATGGAATGCCCACCCAATCTGCATCCATGAAGCCTTGAATCTTCACTCCCTCTGTATGTTTGTACCATAGACCATACTCTGATGTGCCCCTCAGGTATCCCAGGACATGCTTCCTCGACTTCCAAAAGAGAATGGTGGGCTTAACCATAGCTTGATTCATCTTAAAAACTATGTAGCAAATGTCTGATCTCGTGTTCACCAAATACATTAGTGAACCCACTAACTGCCTATAGACAATAGCATCCACTACCTCTCCAGAAGTAGGATCCTCTTTTCTCAAATTTCCTGGAAGAGGAGTATCCATGGGTTTGCAGCTCTCCATGTTAAACTTACCCAATATCTCCTTTTCATACTTGCCTCGAGACAAAAAAATTTCACCATCCTGTTGCCATATTTCCAATCCAAGGAAATAATGAAGGAGTCCCATGTCCTTCATTTCGAACTCCCTTTCAAGATCCTCCTTGCATGAGTGTATCAGCTACTCATCACCAGTCAAAATTAGATCATCAACATAAAGAACAATAATAAATAGCTTACCCTCAACCACAATCTAGTACATGTTTGCATCTTATTCACTTTTGGTGAAGCCCAATACGGTGAAATAGCTGTCTATCCGAGTGTACCAAGCACGGGGTGCTTGATTCAACCCATGCATTTCTCTTTTGAGTCGGCATACATGCGACTCACTATTGAAGATTTTGAAACCTTCCAGCTTCTCTATGTACACCTCTTCCTCAATGATCCCATTGAGAAACACAGTTTTCACATCCATCTGATGAATGTGCCAGCCCATCTGTGCTGAGAGTGCAAGGATGGATCTTATGGAAGAGTAACTTGCAACAGGTGCAAAAGTTTCATCATAATATATCCCCTCGATCTGAGAGAATCCCCGAGCCACAAATCTGGCCTTGTATTTCTCCACACTCCCATCAGTAGCTTGATTTACCTTGTAGATCCATCTCGCTCCAACCATTTATTTGTTGACCGGTCTTGGGACTATCTCCATGCATTGTTATTGACAATGGAGTCATAGTCCTCCACCATTACATCAACCCAAGTTGGCTGATACACTGCTTCCTGAAATTAAGATGGTTCAGTCACAATACATTTTCTCATAAGAGCCATGTATCCAGTAAATCGGTCAGGAGACTGTCTCTGTCTGCGCTGTGAAATAGGGGCTCCTACATTCTCTATAGCATCAAGTCTCAATCTATCAGCTTCCATGGTGTGCCTTCTGCCATTTCTGATGGATGGCTCTGCATGAGTGTTTTCCTCCACTCCATCAACCTCCTCATGTGGCTGATCCACATATTGAGACTCATCTTTGGGAACCAACAATTCCTCCATGCATGCAAGTCTAACTCCCTCTAAAGGGACAACCACATGGCTTTCTCCTCATCAAATTTTATATCCCATCGCACAACAGTCATTCTGCTGTTTGGAAAATGCACACAATAATTATGGGGTATTTTAGTGTACCCCACAAAAATCCCAACCTCAGTCTTCCTGGCGTCCTTGGTCACATGCACCTAAACAGATGAGTAAAAAATCTTAAAGTGTGAAACATCAGGTTTCTTACTAGTGAAAGCCTCTTCAGGTGTACTCATGTCAAGTACTCTATGAGGACAATGGTTTTGCACATGTACCATTGTATTGCATGTTTCAACCCACATATCCATCGGTAGGCCTTGATCATGCAACATTTCTCGTGCTGCACCCATAATAGTTCTGTTCTTCCTCTCTGCGACCCCATTCTGCTATGGGTTATGAGGCACTATGAGTTCTCTTCGAATTCCTTCTTTGTTGCAGAAGTTCTTGAATTCGTTATAGATTTATTCTCCACCATTATCGCTCCTAAGAGCCTTCACTTTATTCCTTGAATCTTTCTCCACCAGTTCCTTAAACTCACAGAAATTAGAGAATGTTTGATCTTTCTTCTGCATGAAGAAGATCCAGAACTTACGAGAAAATTCATCAACTTACATAGTACTTATGTTTTATTGTTGAAGCAACAAAGAAAGGACCACACACGTCTATGTGAACACTCTCAAGGATCCTCGAAGCTCGGTTTTCCTTCTCATGAATGGTGTAATTTACATATTTTCCCATAAAACATCCCTTGCATGTGTCTGACTACGCAAGTGTACCCCTGGGAAGACCAGTAGAAATCTGCTGCATGAATTTTAAGGCTCCATGGTGAAGATGGTACAATTGCGCATGCCATAATTCGCCCTCATCCCAGCTCACCACTTGATCTACCTTGCCCATCATTTCTGCTCAACCATATACCTCTAGCTTTTAGAGATTCTTAACTCGAATCCCTATCCTTTTGGCTTGTCCCATTGTTTTCTGTCGCAGGAAAGATTTTCCATCACTAAAAATAAAATCATAGCGTCTATCCTCCAACATTGCGACTGAGACCAAATTTTTCTTCAGACCTAGTACATGCATTACATATTTTAATTTAAAGTGTTTACCTGACTACCTCTGAAAGGTAATGGTACCAATCTCGGTAGTAATGTACCATCCGTCGTCGCCCATTTCAATATGCATCTAGAGATATTTCTCCTCCAAGTCACTGAAAAGTTCCTTGTCTCCCATCATGTGAAAGGAAGCACCACTATCCAAATACCACACAGATCCAAATGCACTGGACACCATGCATGCGATCAAAATCCTCTAGCCTTCTTGTTCTTCTTCTTTTGTGGATAGTTAGTAGAAAAATTTCCATGCTCGTGATAATCAAAACACTTCACCTTGGACATGTACTGCTTCTTTCTATTCTTGGACTTGGATTTAGAATGGAATTTATTCCCCTTCCCCTTCCTAGCCTTGGTAGCCAAAGCACAATCCTCTTCATCTTCATTCTTAGATGAAGATCCATCTCTGGTGTTCTGTCTGAACCCCTCTTGCACCAAATCCAACCACAATCGTTCCCAATCTGGAAGTTTTTCCCTTCCATTGACAAAGTCTTGATAACCATGCCAACCCTTGGGAAGCCCTAGAAAGCCAAGCTCACCAAATCATCATCAGTAACTATTATTCCAACACTCCCCAGTTCATCCCAACATTGGACAAACTTTGTTAGATATTTTGGAATGGTGTCGCCATTTTCCATCTTGATCTTCCTGATTTTATCTTTGAGCGCCAATTTCCTATGGTCACTGTAGCTTTGGAATAGATCCGTCAAAGCCTTCCACATTGAAAATGGTGTGGCTTTCCCATGGAGGCTTAAGACAATGTGGTATCTTACTCCCTCCAACAAGATCCTCCTTGCCTTTTCCATTTTCTTTTGCCATGCATCAAGATTTGCAAAATTTACCACAACGGGTTTATGAACATCATTGTTAATGAATTCCTTCAAGACATTGTCTTCGAGTACTACCTCCATCCTATCCTTCCAAGTAATACCCTCGAGTGCATACTCCAACCTCAAGCCATTGAAAGCCATTTCGATCTTGAATCAGCTGTAGCACCAAGAAAGTCTATCTGCAAATTCGAATTCTAGCCAGTCACAAACTCAACTCCTGATTCACTTCTGAAATTTCCTGTGCTTTGATACCATGTAGAAATTATACAACATACATGCATATCTTGGATTCACCCGATCTAACAATGTACTAAATTTAAATACTAAATCGCTTCTACAAATCTTTTGCAGAATTAATAACACACTCGCTAATCACATCAACATGAAGAAAGATCAATCACACACAACATAGATAATTTCTCGGGGAAATCTTACAGCTAAAAACCCCACTATATTCTATTTTATATTCAACATGGATCATGAAAAAATTACATACAAAACTCTTCTCACAAGAGCCCTCCAGTACTCGGCTAATTGTCTCACACTTTCATATGCAAAACTGACCAACACATAGCCAGTTATCAGCCTCCAGACAACTTGCCTTGCTTGCACAATCCCTGATGGAATAGATCCCTAAAAGATAGGAATTATTTCCTTGACTACGCAAGTATCATGGGAAATCAAATGGGTGTTTGGTTGCATGTGTGCAACCCAATAATCCTACAACTGATAGTCAACTTCCCTTTCACCTAGAACTCAATTGGGTCTCCACTAGATCTGATATGCATGCAACTAATAATAGTAAATCCTCAGTTGCATGTGAGATCACTGATTGTGAATTAATTAATATTTAATTCACTAGATCTCTCGCTAGTGTATCTTCAGTTATAAATAGCACAAATGATTTTAACTCAATTAACTGAGTTAAATTGTTTACAACTTGCATTAACTAATGCACCACTGCATTTTGAACTCTGTTAAAACTAGAATTACTCTACATGCCTCACCAACTACCTCTAACTTGAAATCCACTAGCTAACTGAATTTATCACTTTCAGTTAACTGATTCAAGTCAGCATTGAGAATAGATTATAGTTGAATGTCGATCTTAATTAAGGGATAACCAAAATATACATGCATCCAAAACTAGCACTGTGGGCCCCACACTAGTCTGGGTGCTTAATGCAACTAGGCGTGGGTGCTGAAATTTTATTGTTGAATCTCAACATGTGACTAGCGAATGTATAACACCATATTAGTTCTAAATTGAAATTCTAGAAATTAAATAAGAATAGGATGGTAAGTGTGAGTGATTTAACCTCTAACTTTGCAGGTTCCCCTGCTAACTTTGTGATGTCACCCACACAAACCTGTACTAGTTTCTCCACTCTTTGTAGCAAATACCTTGGGTAACTAATTCACAATATCAGTCCTCTCGCTCTTTATCCTTTTGTGCTCCTACTATATCCTTTCTTGGTGTTCACGTCCCCCTACTATCTCCTTTCTTGTTTCTTGTCTTCCCCCTACTATCTCCTTTCATGTTTCTCACATTTCCCAAACTATCCCATTTCTTGTTGCTCTCTTTGCCAGTTTTCTTCTTCTTGTATTCACTATTCTCCTACTCTTTTTTCTTCTTCTCTTCCCCTTATTCTCATAATACTCTTTTCGTTCTCCACCCTTCCTTAGCTCAGCTTCCAACCTTTTCTAAAGCCCGAATGTTGACCCTAGTAGTTAGAGTTCAGCCTCCCTGGACCAACAAAGATGTCACACTTGTATCTCCTAGCCCATTCATAATGGATCAGCCTTGCAGGCTATTGAAGCCCCAGAATTACATTGCAACAACATGGGGGATAACCACCTGGTCCGAACCTTACATTTTTCGTTTGGTATAGTGGCTCTAACTGGGGATAATGGGACGAGTTTCCTAGCAAAGAAATTGATATGATGATGATGGGTTTGATACAAGGTGAAATGAAGAATGAATTTAAAGTGATGGAAATAATATATCTAAGTAAAAAATGCATGAATCTATTTAATCTAATTATTTAATTTAATCTATAACCAGGGAAGAATTACCATTAATGAGATCTAAAAAGAGATCTTACAGTAAAAGGTAATAAAGATAATTCAATTACTGAAAGAGATGAAATCATGTAAGATAATTATTTTGACTAAATAGTTAGTCAACATAATTATGTAAAATATATCACATATATCGATTGCTTTATGTATTTGTTAAGGAATTACAGCTGAAAAATTGTACAAAAGTGCATGAATGATAAACTGTAAATCAAATTGCATACATATCACAATATAAAGAGAAATTATTATAAACTCATAATCAAGACTTAATCATATAGATAATACTACCAGATATGATAAGTTATGATCATGAAATCCACAATATTGACCTGCTTCTTCTCAATCCAAATGCAATTTAAGAGTACAAAAGTGCAATTTTAGTAAAGACTCCAATTTTCAAAAAAGTAGATCCTGTTCCATATATTTTATCAAAAGCATTCACAAAAGTACAAAATTGCAAGCTTTCGCAAATGATTTTTTAACAAAATTCTAGACCCTTCTCTAAATGTATGAGAAAGGTTTAAATACTAAAATAAATAAGTCAAAAATAGATTATTACACAAAAATTTGAGGAGATTTCAAACAACCTTCCTCATAATAAGTAAACTAAACTACAATATAGAAATTAAAAATGACAAGATTGCTTAGTTGGGCCGATTTGTTTTTGTCACTTGGTCTTTGAGATGGAAAATATCCATCATTAGCTTCATTTGAGTCAACTGAGTGATTCTGGATCTCACTTGTACTTTGAATACGACATTTGAAAGTGATGGCACCACCTTTCTCGTGGAATCAGTTAAGGAGCGCAAAATCATGCACTGGTTATGTGGTCTCATCAAGAAATTCTAGTAATTTTTTTGATCCAATTCAGTTATCTGCTTAATTGATTCTTCCTGTTTCTCAGTGCTTTCCTTCCAATGCTTCTCTAATAGCTTGAATTCTGGAATTTTTTCATCTGTACATTCTTCAATAAGTTTGGAATTATGAAGCTGTTCATTGAGAGATTCAATGATTTTTCTTGCTATGTTGGCTGCCTTTGATGCCACTTTCTCTGCTTGTTTTAATTGTATTTCCCAATATTTGAATAAAATATCTTATGATATTTGTCAATCTTTGGGAGATCAACCTACTTTCCTTAGATTCTTGCCAAGAAATAAATTCAGAAATTTTCTTATCAATCCTTTCATATTCCAACTTTCTGTTTGCCACTTGTTGAGTCAATATATTACTTATTTCACAGTATGAGTTAGTAGCAGAGATTTGTTGGCATAAACTCTCTTGCTTCTATTTCAACTGCAAATTCAATTCAAGTGCTTCTTTAATGAATTATTTTTTTTGAGGTTGACTCTTGAGCTTGTCCATTTCTGCTTCTATCTGTGCATCTTTTTTAGAGATATGCACTTGATGCTGCAATTTCAACCTTTCCAAATTATTTCTGGAACTGTGCCATTTACATTTTAGATTGCTTATTAGCATTGTGTTTCTCCCGTTCTAGTTGTTTTTCTAGCACTTGGACTCTTTATTCTCTTTGTTTAAGCAGAAGTTAAACTTCTGTTGATCTATCAATTGTAGCATTTGCTTATGCTCCTGCAAACTATGGAAGTTTAGTAATATCTTCAGTTGGATTGACAAGAGTGTCTTTCCAAACAACATCTAATGACTTATTATTAAGGTTTGTCATTGTTTCATCAATCCTTCTTCTTTTTCTCTTCTTCACTAAAAATTTATGATTTGGACTGTATAAAATTTCCAATGGAGGTACCTCTTCAATATTCAAAACAATTTCTTCAGTAGGGAAGGCCAGGATAATTACTTGATCTTGAACACGTGGAGTTTGTTGAAGTGCTATTTCTATTTCTGGTAACTTCTGAATCTATTCAGGAGTATGAAAGCTTGATGATTCTTGAGGATTAGGTGGTACCTAAAGTTTTTTAGTAAACTTCCATTATTTGCTTAAATGTTCCACTTGGGATCTTGTTGTTTGCTTAGGTGTAGACTGAACTTCCTGAAGTTCTTTAGAAGATGCCTTTTCTAATCCAGCTTCATCAATTATTTCTCAGCATGTGTGTCAATTCCTTCAATTACATCTTTAATTATTTTATCAGGGCTTTCATCTTTATTTTCATATTCATTTTCAAAATGATCTAAATCTTGGGACTCGTTTTTGGAATTCTATGAATCTTGAATTGATTTCTCCTGGGACTCATCTTTAGACATATCTTTTGGATCATCATCTAGGCCAAAACTAGGATTTAGCTCACTAATTTCCTCTATTTGCAACAGGTCCAATGGGACTGTTTCCAATCTTTTATTTCTGTACTCATGGAAATATTTGATATCTGCTACACTGAGTTTGTTGGATGCCATGTTCAATACCTTTGAATTTTTTTTTGTCCCTTCAAAAAAATAATCAAAATGATCTTTTTCATGCATGAATGGTCTCATTTTAAGAGAAATAGTAAAATCTTGGATTACATTGTTGGGGTCATACTGTCTTCCTAGAATAAAATCCAGATTCAAAGAGGTAATATTTTGGATCTCCTTTGCTGCATGAGTCATATAAAAAAGAGCAAAGGAACCATACTGTACTGGAAATGTAGGCCAAATATATTTCTTCATATCCTTGAGATGCTTGGTTATACAATTTCCTACTATTTGGTATGCAATCTCTTTAGCCAAAAGATTGTCTAGGACATAATAGGGAAAAACATGGGGAGACACAAGACTCCCAAAAGCTTTGATATAATTAAAATTTAATTCTCCAAACCATCTGGATATAGGCATAATTTCTGCATTTGCCTCTTTAGAAATCCTAGTGTCTCTCTCATCAAAAATTATTTGGTGGATAGGCAACATGACTCCTTGGAAAAATTTATAAAAATTAGAACGAAATTCAGATTCCCACAAGGCTTTGTGATAGACATGAATAGGACTAGGGTCTTGACTGGTCCATTTCCAACCCATAATAGGAAATCTTGAACAAAAACATATGGTGTCCATGATGTATGCACTCATGTAAAAAACAGGGACTGATCTAGTAGAAAAGACCCTATTATGTATGTACTCTCTAATAGTCATGGCCAAATTATTGGATAAGATATTAGCCCAATTCATAATGGTAGAATTAACAACAACGTCTACTAGGGGAATCCATTCAACATAAATTTTGGCGATATCAAGCTTGGAAAATAACCTACACATCATTGCTGCTATAAAACAGTGGGGTGATGGTAATTGTGAAATTGGATACATACCAAGTTTATCCCACTTAAATTTGCTGCGATCAACCTTCCATTCTTTCGCTACATCCATCAAGTCTTCATTTTCTTTCACAAAATTTTCAAGAAAAGCTTTATCATATACCTTCTATGGTATTAGCAGATGGTACATAATTGTTAAACCATTTTTTGGTCATCTAACCTATTTATTTTAGATGGATCCAAGTACACCATGTAAGACCAATTTTACCCTAAGTAAAATTGCTTTCACTATGAAAATAACTTAGTAAACCAACTTTATTAAGTTGTTTATGGTCTAAATAGGAAACCCCATGAGGAAATATTAAATAAATATACATTTGTTTGATTTTCCTCAAGGAATAATTAGTTAAACAACAGTTTAATTAATATTCTTGGTTATATTTAACCCAAAACAAGGAAAAATCATTATTTATCTTATTATTTTCTAAGAATGATTGTTTAAACATTATTTAAATAATATTCTTTGTTAAATATAACTAATTCACCCTTAAATAATTAAATAAATCATTATTTATTTGATTATTACTCAACTACATCCTTAAAATGATAAATAAATCATTTATTTATTTATTATTTACAAATAAAGGGATTTGACCTAAGTCAAATTCCTTTTCTCTCCAACAAATATAATAAAATATTCCATAAAATTTGGAACTTGATTTGGTTAATAATATTTTAATTATGCACCAATATCTAGACTAACTCAATATTTTGTTATAAATAGAAGGGTTTTTCCATTCATTTACCACCTTTTGTTGCCTAAAGATCATGCTGGATCTATACTTTTGGTCTGACTATTGATCCACCATCATAGTCATATTTTACTACCATTTTTTGTCTGGGTTTTCTACACCATCAAGAGAGAGGAATTCTAGATCTGAATTTCTAAGGACTTACAAGAACCCATCCCATTGAGGAGAACAAGGAACACCCTCTTGTGTTTTCCTCCCATGTGCCATTAATAAAAAAATCATTCGATATATTCTTGTCTTGTCTATTGGATGCATGGAGTAAATCTTGTTTTTTATACTGCTTAATGTCTTCTAATGCATAGATCTAGATTTTTGAAAAATTTATCTTGATCACCTAACTGCAGATCTGAGGATATTAGCAGCCATCTCTGCTATTAGGGCTGTTTGTTATGCGCAACTAAAGTGGTATTTTTTTGTACGCTTGGAATTAAGATTCATACTAACAACTGGCAACTCCACACATGTTTAAAATTACGACCGCTGTCGTTTTTTTGATCCTTGCATATCTAGCTACTTCAGACCCTAGGATTTCTCTTCAGCCCCTTGTTTTTTCTTTTCTTGATGTTTTTTTTAACCTATAAAACCCTAAAACGATAAAAATTCTGACTTCTGTGTGTTTTCGGACCTATTGCGCAGGTGACAGACATAACCCGTAGCTAAGATGGCAACTTTTTCTGAAACCTTCCGCCGAGAGTGTCGGAAGTGCAGGTTGCACTTTTTTGCCCAAAACCTGCGACCTGGACCTTCAGGGCACACTTTTCAGCCTAAAAACTATGACCTCTGCTGAAAACAAGTCAGAAACTGCGACCTGGACTTTTTGCAAGGATTTTTCTGAAAGTTTTCTGGGTTTGTCTAAGCCTCTGTTCAGGGTTGTCTGACCTCTATCTCCGCCTGTTTTGGACCTTTACTTGTTTTGTTTTTCTCAACTAAGTGGGAACCTAGCCCCCTAGGGCTTCAGTACCCTCCACTTTTTGTGGAAGAGTTTTTGTTGTTACAGGTTGTCTGAAATTTTAGAGTCTTCAGCCATTTTTTCAGATCTGATACCTCACCTTCAGATTCACTTCAGATCAACTTGTTATCCATCCAAATCACCTCATCTAGCTTTGTTTGGGTTTTCCTCTAGGGTTCACTCTGTTTCCCTTTAGGAGCTAGCCTTTTTCCACCTTTTTTACAACAATTTTTCATCTGATTTATTGCTATTTTATGCACCACTTTCCAGCAGATTTTGTCTTTTAGATCCCTATCCCACTTGAACTTAGATCTATAAGTTTTTTTAGTGTGTTTTGATTATTTTTTTACTCACCTATAGACTAGTTGTTGAGAGAACCACCTCCTTGGGTTTAGATTATTGCATTATTAGCTGTTTACTTTCTATTTTTGCAGGCCTATATACTGTCATTTGCAAGTTTATTTATAGCTATACAACACACTTTTTCTTTTTCTCTACAAATGTCTGGGTTTAAAAATTAAAATTTACACATTTTTACACACACACCCTAAGCGAAAAAGGGCTTGGTTAACACCGCCAAGCAAAGACTCTAAAACATTGAAATCAATTGAACCTGCACCTCTCTGCCCTTGTTTCGACATTGTAATAAGTTGATCCTGCACCTCCCTACCCTTGTCAGTCTCTTTTTCCTTTGTGCCATGTTTGTGTCGACACCATTGTGCCACCAAGGTGTTTATTCCAAAGACTTCTTGGCCTTCATCCTCAGTTTTTGGTAGGAAGAATTACTCCTTCGTGTAGGGTTCAAGTTAGTCCCCCACAGAGTCTGCACATTGACTCTTCTTTTGGTCCTATAGGTTCTCCTTCTCGTTCCACCTTCGGTTCTCCCCCTAACACCTTCACTATGTCTGGTGCAAGACCTAATGCTGGTGGCAACCTCGGCCCTACTGCTGGGAATACCACTAGTGGGACCGCAACGGACACTACCCTGGTTGCACCCTTGCTCCCCTTGATGGCAGGCCTCAGCCTCCCTGATTTTGACCAATTGATAAACGACCCTATACACCATGACGCTAGTTGGCCTACTATGCCAACAAAGCTCCCTTCAAACATCCCAAAGTTTGAAGGCCTTGCTGGAGAAGATCCTTCAAATCATATTCAATCTTTCCACATGTGGTGTTCGTCTAACTCCATTACCGATGACTCTATCCGTCTTTGGTTGTTCCAATGAACGCTTACAGGTGAAGCTTCTAAGTGGTATGTTGATAAACCCCCTTCCTCTCATACCACCTTTGTGACCCTTGCCCGAGATTTTTTGTCTTATTTCTATCTTCCCATTCGTTACGACACTGGTACCAAACTCTTGATCTCTTTTCGTCAATCGTCTGTGACCTGCCTATCTGACCATGTTCAGGAATGACGGAGAAGAAAGAGCCTATGTCGAGCCCCTACCTTCGAAGACCGTGTCTACATGGACTAGTTCCTTAGGTCTCTCTTGCCGCCTATCGGAAAATATGTCGCATCGCACTTTCCTCAAACCGAAGAAGCCGCTCTCCAAATTGCGTTAAAATATGACCTGATCTACGCTCAGTCAGGTTATGTTTATACCATTATACCTGATCTTCCTAGACCCGGTGGTGCCAACACACCAGGGGCATCTCACACCACCAACAGTATCATTGGAGCTCTCTTTAATCCATATGCTCAACCTCCCATGGGCTATGGTTTTCCTCAAGGAGGGGCCAGCACCTCCGACACTTTTCCCCCTCTCGGTAGCATGTATCCAGGATATAGCATGCCTCCTCTTTTTTCCAAACCTCCTGTTTACCACACTGTTACCCAACCTCCTTATTATTCGTATCCACATCCTGGTGCTCTAGCTCCTCCAGCATTAGCACCTCCTCCTCCCTTTCCTTCTCAACCCCTGCAACAGCAACCACCGCCCCCTCAGGGGCAGGTGTATGCACAACAGGGCACGACTAATCCTCCTCCCTCAAAAAGAAAGAGGAAAGGCACTCAAAATCAATCTGCGCTTGGTAATATTGGACCTAATCAAGGTAATGATCCTAACACTACAAACCAACAACAAGGCACTCATCCCAAGCAGGATAGGCCTATTTGTACGAACAAGCCCTGTTCTTGTTGTGGTGTTTATTGTCATTATACGCATGATCGTCCTCTTCTGCCACAAATGCGACAGCTATGGGAGTCTCAAGCAACATTGAGAAGACATCAAGCTGTCCCTTTCATTCCTCCCAGTCCTGCACCTAGTCAACCGACTATGCTTACTAATCCTTTCCCTTAGCAAGGATTTGTGGCTACCCAACAACCTGAAGGTTAGGTGGCCACTCAACCTCTTCCATCTGGTTCCCCCGATTACCATATTCTCATGATGTCCTCCGATCAGCCTTCTGAACCTTCTTCTGCTAGCCCTTCACTTTCAGCTGGTACTCATGAGCCCCTTTATCCTCCTAGAATGATTCCTCTAGGCCTTAACCATCTTAGAACCATCCAACCTGTTCATTACCCCTCTGGTCAAATACCATTCCTAGCTCCCCCACCAGGAGTATACACGACACTTGTTATGGCCACCCTCTCTCTTCCTAACCTGACCCTTGGGATTCCCATCTGGTACCTCAATCCTCCAGCCGCTACCCTGCCTAGTCAACCCAAACCTTATCTTGCTTTGACCCTGGTTCAACCAGTCCCTATGACTTCTACCGCTATAACAGTGCCTCAGTCGCCTCAACAGGAACCACCTCCTATTGCGACCGCTTCGGGTAAGAAGGGAAAAGCTCACAAGGGGGCATCAAAGGACAAGGCTGCCCCGACAAACCCTGCCCCTTCTTGGCCTCCAAAGCATACCATCTAGTGTGCTTTGTATGATGTTGTTGGCCACGCCACCCATACTTGTCCGGAGTTTCCTCACCTTAAGTCCATGGTCAATGAGACGTTTTTGGAATCTGATATCCCAGAGGTATATGTCACTATACCCAATTCAATATCGAAACTCAAACCATTGCACAAAAATCACCCTTGTGATTTTGTGATTTCCATGGCCACTACACTCACCTCTGTCCTCGCCTCGAAGAGTATCGTTCCTCTTTAGAAGCCTTATGCCAATTCGAGGCCAAGCGCAATGAGTCCACCACTCCCTTATTTGTGTATCTTGCTTCGAAACATCAGAGGACATGAATGCTCCCATTAACATTCCCCCTTATGATGTCAAGATGACGTAGGCTTCGTCCACCATCTGCTATCTATCATCATCTATGAGACCCTTAGTGGAAGTCCCCTTAGAGACTCCCCCTGATGTTTCGCCTGACCTCCCTTCAGCGATCACCCTAGGCTCAACATCGGTAGATCCTTTATCTGATTACTCTTCTATCACCACTTGTGATGATGCACATGTGAACCTCTCTTCTCATGATGATGAGTCAGGTAGCTTCGCCGCGTCAGGTGGTATTTCTTCCACCAGTCACCCATCCTCTATTACGATGATGACATTATGGAAGTAGTCACCACCCCTGACTTTATCTATCCCCCCTTACATCGAACCCATACATCCGAACCACATACACCTTGTGGCCATTACATGGACACCCAATGTTCGGGTAAGGGGGCACTCATATTTGTGAATTCAGGAGAGGAAATTCTCCACAACTCTCCGAGTGTATCTGGTCGTGTTGGATTTAGCACCTTTATTCTTCTACATTTAGAAGAACCTCTAGAGTCCAATATCACTTCAGATCACTCTAGGGATGATACCCTCATCATTCCTTCATATTACATAAACAACCCAGTCCTTTCGACATTGTTGTTGACGAACTTGTGAGTTTTTTGGGAGAGCACCAGTTCATTATCCCAAAATCATCTCTTTGGGATAGTGACACCATGTATGCCAATCTAGAAACTTAAAGTCCATTTGATTCATATATGCAGTACCAAAAGAGATTGGTAATCCTTCATTCCCTTTCTCAAACTAAATAACCATAATGAAAACAAATGGCACACCACATCATTAAAATGTGTTGTCTTAAACACATTTTGGCATGACCACAACATGCTTGGGGGCACCTATGCCCCTCAACCATAAAAATCCCAAATCTTAGCCAAAAACAACATTGAAACCCCCTTTCTCTAACAGGTCACACTTTTCAGGTCATTTCCTGGGATAGGTCACAGTTTTCTACCCAGTACCTGCTACCCAGGATGCAGAATAGACCCCAAAAAGTGCAACCTGGCCTGTTCATGAGCTCTGGGTACCTAAACTGAACTTTCAGCCCACTGAAACGAAAGAGTAGGATTAGGCCTCTCACCTACAACTGACGGATCTAAGTTCCAATGGTCGGTTTGTCTGCTACGATTTCCACAAGATTTAGGGCCTTCTCTCCTCACTACATTCACCATAGCTCTACCAGAAAAGGAGTGAATTTGGAGGGAAAATGCATTATTAAAAGAAAACCCCTAATTTTTGTTTCACCAGCTGTGGCCAAACCGTAGCTCAGTTTGACGAACCGTTTATACCATTGGAAAGCTCTCACCGAGCCCTTCAAATGGGCATCTGTTAGTTTTTAGTGACTTGATGCTCCACCAGGACACATTTTTTTCCATGAAGCGTCTCTTCACCGCTCCTCAAAATCAAATTTCTTCACCTGCAACACTCGTACTAGGGCACCACTTTGTCTCCATACTTGTCCATGCTCGCGTCGAATTTCGTCATGAGTTACCATCTTGTACTCATGTTTGGATGGTCCCCATTAGACCTTTTTTGTGTGGCAGCACCATCGAGTCACCCTTGTTTAGAGCATCTGAGTTGAGTCATTATTTCATTCATGGAATCTAGCCCGCGTCCCTTTGCATCTCGCTATAGTCCTCCATCCTTCATTGCTTAGTCCCTCTCTCATTTCGCACATGATGGACTTTAGTCCCACTGTCCTCTATCCCTCATGATATTGTGTCAGTCGCTGCCAGGTCATCCATGCCATTTATTCTCTAACAAGGGAAGTCCTTCTTTCGCTACTCAGTCCCCCCCATTTCATCATCATCATTGGTGTCAGTCTGTCAATCACTCTACTATTTTCTCTCATGCCTTAGTTGAGGATCGCTTATTGCCTCACCTATGGTGGACCTCCTTTTGTTGACATCAACTCATTCATTCCAGAAGACATGTCTAGAGGGCGGTGTACATTGGTTCCAGCTTCCACTCTTGTTTGGTGCCTCGGATCAGGCAAAGGGACTCCTTATTTCCCTTTGACTTAATTGTTTCTTAGCTCTAGCTCCTTTCAGCATGATCAAGATCCGTATACTCGATGGTTCAGTGATGCAGCAGCTGACATCGGTGATTCCCGGGTGTGTGTGAGATGTCTCAGCCCTCATGAGGGGGTGGCCCTACAGGTTTCCCCCCACATGCCTGGATGACCTCTCCATTAAAACCTTTCGATGCAGCTCCATAGATTTGATGATGTCAGCCTTAGCCACTTGTAGCGCCCTTTTTATTACATGTATTAGTCAGATTATCAGAGCCCTTTCCTGTGTTCAGGGGCATCTGGGTTGTATTTATATCTCATGTACTCAGATATTATTGGACAAGTCCTGGCTGTTATCCTAGGCATAATATGTATGTGGGAATCATTATCGTGTTATTTATCTAGCTCATGTTTATGCCAGCATGTACTATATTGGACAATCCTGTGGTTTTACGGACGCCTTATTGTTTGTACTTTGCCTCGGCAGGCATTGGTATGCCTCCCCCGCCGCCTATAACACAGGTACTCATGCATCAAAGAGACTTGTCGCACCTGTAAGTCTCGCCTCCTCAGGGTCTAGTCCTTCCAACACTTTGATATACCTTATACTTCTCTCTCTTTGACTTCCCATTCGATGTCTAGTGATTGAGTTCTTACAACGCACTTAAGTCATATGATTAGCTCCTAATGCTCGCACGCTGGGGGGCAATCTGTTACACCATTTTTTGGTCATCTAACCTATTGATTTTAGATAGACCCAAGTACACCATGTAAGACCAATTTTACCCTAAGTAAAATTGCTTTCACTATGAAAATAACTTAGTAAGCCAACTTTATTAAGTTGTTTATGGTCTAAACAAGAAACCCCATGAGGAAATATTAAATAAATATACATTTGTTTGATTTTCCTCAAGGAATAATTAGTTAAACAATAGTATAATTAATATTCCTGGTTATATTTAAACCAAAACGTGGAAATTAATTAGATAAATCATTATTTATCTTATTATTTTCTAAGAATGATTATTTAAACCTTATTTAAATAATATTCTTGGTTAAATATGACTAATTCGCCCTTAAATAATTAAATAAATCATTATTTATTTGATTATTACTCAACCACATCCTTAAAATGATAAATAAATCATTTATTTATTTATTATTTACAAATAAGGGGATTTGACCCAAGTCAAATTCCTTTTCCCTCCAACAAATATAATAAAATATTCCATAAAAATTGGATCTTGATTTAGTTAATAATATTTTAATTATGCACCAATATCTAGACTAACTCAATATTTTGTTATAAATATAAGGGTTTTCCTATTCATTTACCACCTTTTGTTGCCTAAATATCACTCTGGATCTATACTTTTGGTCTGACTATTGATCCACCATCATAGTCATATTTTACTACCATTTTTTGTCTAGGTTTTCTACACCATCAAGAGAGAGGAATTCTAGATCTGAAGTGCTGAGGACTTACAAGAACCCATCCCAATGAGGAGAACAGGGAACACCCTCTTGTGTTTTCCTCCCAAGTTCCATTAATACAAAATTCATTCGATATATTCTTGTCTTGTCTATTGGATGCATGGAGTAAATCTTGTTTTTTATACTGCTTAATGTCTTCTAACGCATAGATCTAGATTTTTGCAGCATTTATCTTGATCACCTAACTGTAGATTTGAGGATATTAGCAACCATCTCTACTGTTAGGGATATTTGTTATGCGCAACTAAATTGGTCTTTTTTCGTACGCTTGGAATTAAGATTCATACTAATAATAATTCACAAATCTTTAGGGGTAAAAGAACCCATGTCTTCTTGTCTTGAGTTCTTGAAATTTCTGTTTGCGACATTGACATTGTCAATGACCCATCTCACCATGTCAGTATATGGTAAAATATTCGGTCTTGTGGCTATCCCGCGTAAAAAGGAACATGTAGCCTCGAAATAGGATGGCTCATATGAGTCAGGTGCATCCGATGTTGCTATGTTTTTCAATTCCCTTGGTTTCTCCCCTTCGAGCAAATTTTACATTGCTTCCCAAGAAGTGGTTCCACTGTCCTTAATGCTAGTAGTATTTGAGAAGAGTGGAGGCATATCTGTGACCTCAGAGGTGGATGTTTGGGCAATTGATTTTCCTTTCTTCACCATTTTTGTTGATATTTATTTCTCGGGTGATTTCCTGAATTTAAGAAAACAAGGAAATCATAGTAGAGATGAAGAACAAAGGTGGAAGGATAAAAAATCATTTAATTACCATAAATCGTACACCTGGCGCTTTTATGTGAAGCATGCCATAGAAAGATATCAATTTTTTCGAGTCCTGAAACCATTGAATGCCGTTTAATATCTCATTAAACATTTGTCAAATATTCTACGTGTTTTACCATATATGTCTAATCAAGAGATTTATATCGCAAGGTATTTTTAACAGATCAATTAATTAGGCATCATTTCTAGTGCTTTGCGATAAATAATATATCGCAAATCTCACATCATATAAGCATTGATATTATGTATCTTAACCGTGAGTGTTTGCGAAATTCGATCTGCGCAAATCGCATATCGCACTTTATCAAAGTGGACATGAATTTTCGTTTAGCTTGATGTTGCGAGATGCGATAAGCGATATATCTCAAAGTATTTCACTTTGTGAATTTGTTGACGTCTTTACATTTTTTTTTGTTCTATTGGGTCCGATGTTATCACATTTCACTTTTCAAATGATATTTCTTTTGGTTCATTTTTTGGAAAGAGCGATGCGATTTATGATTATAATGGCTTTTTAACCTTTTTAACGGTAAATTTTTCTATAACTTGAAAAAGGTCTTAGCGCTATCACAATTCGCAAGTTGTACATGTGTTCTAAGATTGTTACCTTAGCAACTTGCGATTTACGCTAAGCAGAATAAGATCAAAGTGGAAAAAGGTTCTTGTCTTTTATTTCTAAAGTTTTTTAAGACTTAAAAAAAGTGAAGTAATACATCCTAAGCATTATTTGTTTGGTTTTTAAAGGGTCCCCATTTATTATTCACAACTTTAATCGATGTAAAAATAAATGGGGGGGTTGTTTCATAGTACAACAATTGGCGATTCACTGGGAGAACCAGTTATCTCTGATAATTTTAAAACTTTTGTCTTTTCCAAAATAAAAATAGTTCAATAAATGAAAATAACATTAAATATAAGATAAGTAATATTTATCTGAATCATAAAAAGAAAATCATTTCAATATTATTCACTTGATATCCTCTTAAAGGTGAAAATTATTTTGTCTAAAGCAGTCCTTACTGGGTTAAAAGATAAAGTAGCAGATATTTTTTGCAGATTAGTTTTAAAATATCCTCACTTGTCATAGGTAGAGCCTCTGCTGTAATCAGGTATTAATAACCTTGATAGGGTTACCTTTTAACTAGTCAATGATTCAGTATCCCATCCAAATAAGAATTTGGTTTTGAAAGATAAATCCTAAATCATATACTTATTTTTATTTCCTCTTTTATTATTATTATTATTATTATTATTATTATTTATTTTTCTACTTAAAAGTCATTGTCTTGGTTTGGTGGCCAAATAATGACAATGCCATTCATTGGTTGTAACATAGTTGAACAAGATGACTCATGATGAGACCCCTTGTCTTTTGATTAAAATAATCTCAAGCCATTACCCTGTTTTGATATGCAGTTTTGGTAATGTCAGTTAGTTGTTCCCCTATGAATATGGTAAGCAGGCTCGTGATGGGACCCCTTATCTTTTAAGCTTTCTGAAAATTTATTTCATAATATTAGACCTTAAAAATGGAAAAAAATATTGGATGGGGAAAATCATTGACTCCTTAAGGGTTTATGGATGAAAATTTTAGAGTTTAAAATTCTTATCTGCAAAGAATATTTTACTTGGTTAAAGATACTTTTCTTAACCGATAATAGATCAAAATTATTTTATAAAGTTGGAGGCTTCTCAAAGAACAGATAACTTTGTGAAAAACAAGAAATATTTTAGAGAGCTAAAAACTTTTTATTTTTGAAATGTTATAAATATTTCTTTAACAATCACTATTTATAAAAGTGGAAATAATAAAATATTCGAAGAAAATTTATTGTGAAGTCAATAGTTTTACTATTTAAAATTGATTGTCCTATGAAAATTAAAAGCTATAATGTACAAGGGATAGAAGAGGTTATCTTCTATGAAAATGATTTCTTCAAAATCTGACCATTTACAGGCAAAGATTCTTTCCTGCCTAATAAATCTTGCAATAAAAATGTTGATGGGCTGATTAGCTCAGCAATCTGAAATGGTCCAAGCCACATTCTTTGAAATCTGGTATGCTTACCCTTTTCCTCATGTGCGTTGTCCCATTTCAATAGTAGGTCTCCTAGTTGAAATTATTTTGGGCTAATAGAGTGTGCATCAAAGGAAGTCTTAACTAACTGCTAATGGTGAGCATGTGTGATTTTGGCTTTATTTCTTTCTTCTTCAATTTTGATGATCTGTGCTTGCCTTAATTGCAAGGAAGAATAAGGGGTTTATTCAATAAACCGGACTAGGGCTAGAGAAGGAATATATTCGTTTGTGGGAAGAACAACTTCTTTCCCATAAACTAGACAAAATGGAGAAGTGCCTATTGAAGCCTTCTTTGTAATCCGGTCTGCCCAAATGTTAAATATTTGTGCCAATTCTTCCGACTTTGATCAACAATTCGTTTTATAATCCTAATGAGATTTTTGTTGGTTGATTTTGCTAGACCATTTCCCCGAGGATAATAGTTGGAAAAATATTTAAGTTTGAAACCTCTTTTAAGAGAAAATTATGTCATTGCATTGCCTGAGAAATAATATGCATTATCAAATATTAAGGCAGTTGGTAAACCAAATCTGGTAATAATAAATTGGTTAATGAATTCAATGATGTTCTCAGAATTAGTTACCTTTAGCGGAATTGCTTCCATACATTTTGTGAAATAATATGTTGCTGTAAGGATATATCTATGTTTCTTTGAAGAGTGAGGAATGATCTCACCTATTATGTCTATTCCCCATTGTTCAAATGGTTTTTCAATGTTGACTGGCTGTAACGGTAGTGCAGGCTTCCTTTGTCTTCCAGCAACAATTTGATAGGTTTTACATTTGATTACATATTGATGTGCATATTTAAACAAAATTGGCCAGTAATAGCCATCATGCAAAATCTCATGTGTCGTTGTGTCTCCTCCAAAATGTCCACTAGCTAAGTCGTCATGGAGTTCCTGGAAAACCTTTTCTGACTCAAATTTTTCTAGACATCTTAATAGGATAGAGTCATAGTTTTTTTTTGAATAAAACATCATTGATGATCTGATATTGTTTTGCTTTTAATCTCAAGGCTCTTTTGTTTTTGTAATTGAGCTGCAGAGGAGCATATCCATTTTTTAAGTAAAAGATGAGATCAACATATTGAGATTTAGTATCATTGAGGCTTACCTCAGATATATCCATATCATTACCTGGATCTTATTCTATTGGTGAATCAGATGCTCTACACAGTATTCTGCAAAAAAATTGACCCCTAACAGTTTTAGCTGGTCTAATTTATACATCATATTATTGTAAAGCAGTTACCCAATTGGAAATTTTTTCTCCCACTTCCCTTTGCATCAATAATTATCTTACCGCTAAAAATGGAACTATGATTTTGGTGTGAGTTTTTAGGAGAAATGGCCTAAAATGTTTTACTTCTTTAAAGACAAAAAATTCTTGTTTTTAAAAAACAGAATAGTTTAATTCAGTACCTTGTAAATTTGAACTTAAGAAAGAAATAGTTGCTTCAATTTGTTCTTCATTAAGTTGCGTTAAAACATCTACATATGATGTTTCTGAGGCGAATGTATATAATACAAATTTTTTTAAAAAATAAGGAGTGACTAGAGAGGGAGAATTGATGATAACCTATTTGATTAATTTAAATGATTCCCTTTCAATGTGATCCCATTTAAAGATAGAATTCTGCTTGATCATGGATTGTAAAGGAAAAACTATTTGTGAAAAGTTAGGAACAAACCTTTTTACAAAATTTATTTGACCCAAGAAAGATTGCATTGATTTCTTATTGTGGGGAAAAGAGATTTTCTCAATTTCTCTAATCCTTTCAGGATCAATATAAATACCCTTTTTTGTTATGACGAATCCTAAAAGCTTACCTTCGCTCAAAGAAAAATAAGATTTTTTCGGATTTAGTGAAATCCCATATTTCATACATCGTTCAAAGATCTGTTTGAGGTCATTCAAATGGTTGCTTCTTTTCTTGGAATAAACAGTGATATAATCCAACTAAATAGCAAAAAATTTGTTAATGAGTCCTTTAAAGGCTATATCCATAGCTCCTTGAAATGTGGTGCATGCATTAATCAAACCAAAAGGAATTTTTTGATAAGCATATGCTACCCATTTTGTTCTAAACATAGTCTTCAATCTATCATTTGGATGTACTAGGATTTGGTTATATCCTAAAAATCCATCAAGAAAAGACATGAGCTCAGAACCAACTACTGGTTATAGTACTTGTTCCATGGTTGACAGTGGGAAGTTATCCTTCAAACAAGATTTTTTTAGATTTATAAAATCTATGCATATGCGAATATCACCATTCTTATTTCTAACAAGCACTAGATTGGAAACCCATTTTGAATTTCTAACAAGAAAGATGATTTTAGCCTTGAGAAGTTTGTTCAATTCAGATTTCATTTGACTTTCAAGGTTCGAGTGGATTTTTCTTAGTTTCTGCTATACTAGTTTATCATTTGAGATCATGGGTATGGTGTGTTATATAACAAAGGTATCATAAGTTTTGAGATCAATCTAATCCCAAGTGAATATTCCTTTGTATTTCTTCAGCAATTGAATGAATGATGATCTTTCATGAGAAGGTAAACCAAGATCTAGAATGATGTTCTGTGGCTTGTCCTCAGTACTGAGATTTACTAATTCAAAGTTCAAAGTTTAACTTTGAATTTAGGCATTAGTTATCTTCTTAAATCTATCCTTGAGATCATAAATATCTTCCAGCTTAACCACAGATTTGGGTATTGGATTTTCTTCAATGTTTTGATTTAACTGAAGTTCATGCTCATTTTCATCTAAGATTTTATCATCATATGACCCTTATGATGTCAAGTAATTGACAATATCATAATCGTCATTGAAGACTCGCCAATTGGTCACATTGTCAGGAATGGATGGTCTAAAAATCAATTCAATGGAGAATCTGTCAGGACTAAAGTCTTCAGATGGTATGAGTTTTGATGCAACATTAGCTAATAGATTAGCACTATAATTTTGGAATATGGGAATAGAGGAAATATTAAATGCCAAAAAATTATTTGTGATATCCTGAACTAATGTTTGATAGTGTTTAAGATGTACAGAAAGGTAGTGGATAGTGTTTCTTACATGTTTAATAATGATTTATGAGTGTACAAATACCTGCAAATATTTCACATCAAGACTAATTGCTTTATACAATCCTTATATCAATGCTTCGTATTCTGCAGTATTATTTGTACACTCGAATTGTAATATGCAAGATAATGTAATCTTCTCTCCTTTTGGGCTAACTAGAATACAACTAGCTCTTGCACCATCGTTAGATTTGGAACCGTCAACGTGCAAAGTCCAAAACAAAGTTTTGAATACTGTTTTATTTACAATTTTTTTACATTTGTAAAGATCTGTTTGTGAGAAGTTTTCCAATTTGTGAAATGAAAACATTGTCCAAGAAGGGAGATTTTTGAGCGTTAAAATTCCCTAAAAATGATTCAACTAAGTAATTTCTGATAATATTGTTGGTGAATGCTACTGGCTCATTGTCACCATCAAATTCAGTTACTGTATGTTTCATGTGTTTTTCACGATCAACTAGAATTTGATTTGATTTTCCATTATAAGGTAACCACATGTGAGACCAATCTGTAGCAAAATATCCATGGATTTTCTTAGACCAATCTCTACTCAAAATTAAGCCATAGAATTCTGGAATATCAACTACTAAAATATCAATAATTTGACTAAATTTGGGATTCGAAGAAAGTAAGATATTGACTGAATTTATTTTCCCTAGGAATTCAACTTTGGTTCTATCAAGTTGTACTATGTGAACATTAGATTTTTTAGGAGTTACATTCAACTTAGCACAAACTGTTGTTGGCATTATATTAGAGGAAGCTAATGAGTCAATCAAAAAATTGTGAATATTTCTATTGTAAATTTCGTATGCTAGAAGAAAAGGAGGTGTATGTGAATTATATCTATCACCTATAAGGATGGCATCTGAAGGATCAAACTTATTTGAAGAAGTAGGAGGTTTTCCTGAACCATTTGCAGCCTGAGATATAACAACATCGGGTAGTGGTGAAGCAAGAATTTCATTAAGTTCTCTAAGAAATATCTTCTGCTGTTGTTTTAATTTGGTAAATTAATGGAGTGAAATATTTACCTTTAATTTCTTCATATATTCAACAATATTATATTCCATGGTGTCAGAAACTACCAAGGTTTTTGATGTAGATGGGGAATTTGTTGAAGGTGGACTAGATGTGAAACCTTAGAAGAATATTTCTTATTAATTGCTTTATCCTTTAAAGATGATGTTGAAGTTTTCTACTTTTGACTTGGCTAGCTAACTTCAGCAGGTCCCTTGCTTCTATTAGTAATAGGTAAAGCTTCTTGTTTTTCTTCATTTGGAAGGATAAATTCCCACATGTCATTTAGTTAAACTACTTCCTCTTCTTCGGTTTCTTCTTCCTCAGTTTCTTTATCTTCTGTTTCTAGGTCAGACTCAACATTAGATATAGTGTTGGGTGGCTGAGAACTAGAAGATTGATTTCTCTTGAAAGATTTGAAATATTTCTTAGCATTGGAGTTTTCAGCAGCTTGTTTTTTGATATCTACCATTTCATTTGTCATGGTTTTCAGTACTTTTAGGAGGCCTTCTACATCAAAAGGATATTTTTGTGGGTTTTTCTTAGAATCATCTTTGAAAGAGACTTTCTTGGATTTCTTGTCTTCTTGAGAGATTTTCTTTTCAAGAGAGATTATATGTTTCTCTACAGACAAGGCTTCTTTCATGCTTTCTGCTAATGTAGCTAATTTCACTCTATATACAAAAATGGCTATATTAGAGGGAAGAGAAGATACATACCACTCAATTGAACATTTGTGCTAGGAACTAATGTAGTAGGGATTTTATTGAGTAATTTATTGAATATAGAATTGAAGTCTTTATATTTTCTCCCATTTTAGCCTTGAGATTTGATAATTCATTGATGAGCGATGCAATGGTTCTATCATCACCAAACTTAGCTAACAATTGTTGTTCAAACATATCCCAACTAGTTATAGAGTGAGATGGCAGTGAAAAATACCAGGATCTTGCAGATCCTATAAGAGTATATGGGAATAATCTAACCTTCATTAAATTCATTTAAATTGATGGCTAATATATAGTTGTGAATATGTTCTTCTGCTGGTAGACCATAATCAGGATTAAATTTAGGAAACCATCTTTTAGGATGCTTAGGAATTGGGTGAAGAGGAGCTGCCATTGCTACAACACCTAGATTATTCCATGGTTGTATAAACGGTGGTGGTTGTTGTCCCACCATGATTGTAAGGGTATGGGTGGATGAGGATATGAATGGGATGTGAGTGGAAGAAGAGGCAGGTTGACTACCTGAACTAGAAAAACTAGCACCAATAGTTTGAATGAGAGCTGTTGTAACTTGTGGGGGAAGTGAATGGACTTGCGATGAGGAATTGGATAAAATCTCACTAATAGATGTTTGTGATTTAGATTTCTTGGTATTCTTTCGGAAAGAAGTAATGGGAAATTCCAAAGGAGGAACTCCAATTTTTTCACTTAGATAACAAGTCAAGATTCTTCTAGGTTGTAACACAGATGAAACACTTTCTTCAAATGGTTAAGATATTGCAGGTATTTCAGCTGAAATAGAGATTTGTTCTAACTTCTATATTAGAGTCTGAACTTCTGGTGATTCAGATTTATAATCTGAAGTAAGTAATCTCTGAGATCTACTAGAAGATTTTGGAGAATATTGTTCAACTTCTGATCTTAAAATAGTAATTCCAGATGGGGATACAGAAGTTGGAGGGGATCTAGAGGGAGAATGAATCTTAGGATGGATTCTATATTTTTTATTGGTTTTCCTTTCCCTTCAAAATTTTCCCTCCTTCTAGTGCCAAAATGTTGAAGCCTCGAAATTTTGTTGCAAAAACATGGGGGATAACCACCCGGTCCGGACCTTAAAGCAACTCCTTTTCCATTTGGTATAATGGCTCTGACTGGGGATAATTGGACTAGTTTCCCAACAAATAAATTGATATGATGATGAAGGGTTTGATACAAGGTGAAATGAAGAATGACTTTAAACTAATGGAAATAATCTAAGTAACAAACACATGCATCCATTTAATCTAATTATTTAACTTAATCTATAACCCAGGAAGAATTATCATTAATGCGATCTAAAAAGATATCTTACAGTAAAAGGTAATAAATATCATTCAATTACTGAAATAGATGAAATCATGCAAGCTAATTATTTTGACTAATTATTTAGTCAAAATAATTATGTAAAATATATCGCATATATCGATTGCTTTATGTATTTGGTAAGGAATTACAACTGAAACATTGTACAAAAATGCATGGATGATAAACTGTAAATAAAATTGCATACATATCACAATATAAAGAGAAATGATTGTAAACTCATAATCAAGACTTAATCATAAAAATAATAGTACCAGATATGATAAGTTCTGCTCATGAAATCCACAATATTGACCCACTTCTTCTCAATCCAAATACACTTTAAGAGTAAAAAAGTGCATTTTCAGTAAAGCATACTCCAATTTTCAAAAAAGTAGATTCTGTTCCATATATTTTATCAAAAGCATTCACAAAATTACAAAAGTGCAAGCTTTCGCAAATTATTTTTTGACAAAATTCTAGATCCGTCTCTAAATGCATGAGAGAGGTTTAAATACTAAAATAAATAATTCAAAAATATATTTTTACACAAAAATTTGAGGAGGTTTCAAACAACCTTCCTCATAATAAGTAAACTAAACTACAATATGGAAATTAAAAATGACAAGACTGCTTAGTTGGGTTGATTTCTTTTTGTCACTTGGTCTTTGAGCTGACAAATATTCATCAGTAGCTTCAGTTGAGTCTGCTGAGTGATTATGGATCTCACTTTTCCTTTGAATATGACATTTAAAACTGAGGGCACCGCCTTTCTTGTGGAATCAGTTAAGGAGCGCAAATTCATGCACTGGTTATGTGGTATGATCAAGAAATTCCAGTAATTTTCATGATCCAATTTAGTTATATACTTAATTGATTCTTCCTGTTTAGCAGCGCTTTCCTTCCACTGCTTCTCTAATAGCTTGACTTATGGAATTGTTCATTTGTACATTCTTCAATAATTTTGGAATTCTGAAGCTGTTCATTGAGAGATTCAATGATTTTTCTTTCTACCATGGCTACCTTTGATGCCGCTTTCTATGCTTGTTTTAATTGCATTTCCCAATCTTTGAATAAAATATCCTTAGGAGTTTTTTCAATATTTGGGAGATAAACGTTCTTCCCTTCCTCAGATTCTTTCCAAGAAATAAATTCAGAAATTTTCTTATCAATCCTTTCACATTCCAACTTTCTGTTTGCCACCTATTGAGTCAATATATTACTTATTTCATAGTATGAGTTAGTAGCAGAGATTTGTTGGTAGAAACTCTCTTGCTTCTGTTTCAACTGCGAATTCAATTCAAGTGCTTCTTTAATGACTTGTTATGTTTGAGGTTGAATCTTGAACTTGTCCATTGCTTCTTCTATATATGCATATTTTTCAAAGATGCGCACTTGATGTTGCAATTTCAACCTTTCAAATTATTTCTGGAACTGTACCATTTGCATTTCAACTTGCTTATTGACATTGTGTTTCTCCTATTCCAGTTTTTTTTCTAGCACTTGGACTCTTTCTTCTCTTTGTCTAAGAAAAAGTTGCACTTCTGCTGCCTTATCAATTATAGAATTTGCATATGCTCCTGCAAACTGTGAAATTTTAGTAAGATATTCAGTTGGATTGATAAGAGTGTCTTTCCAAATAACATCTAATGACTCATTATTAAGGGTTGTCATTGTTTCATCAATTATTCTTCTTTTTCTCTTCTTCACTACATATTTATGATTTGGACTATAGAAAATGTCCAATTGAGGTATCTCTTCAATATTCAAAACAATTTCTTCAGTAGGGAAGGCTGAGATGATTTCCTGATCTTGAACATGTGGAGTTTTTTGAAGTGATATTTCTGTTTCTGGTAACTTTTGAATCTGTTCAGGAGTATGAAAGCATGATGATCCTTCAGGATTAGGATTAGGTGGTACCTGAAGTTTTTCAGTAAACTTTTTCCATTCTTTGCTTAAATGTTCCACTTGGGATCTTGATGTCTTCTTAGGTGTAGACTGGACTTCCTGAATTTCTTTAGAATATTCCTTTTCTAATCCAGCTTCATAAATTATTTTCTTAGCATGTGTATCAATTCCTTGGTGGAGGTCATGAAATGAAGGATTATGAGTATTGCAAAGGATGAGGAATAACTGAGTGACTTCTCTTGAACATATCAGCGACATTGAATTAATTGGCAGCAGTTGACCCAAAACCAAAGTGATGGATGGTGTGATAAACCATAGGTATGATAGACTGTCAAGCAGACTACCCAACCCAAGAATCATAGAGATGAAGTGAATACGTGTCATGTTCAAGAGAAAATTTCTACCATAAAGTGTTTTATCCCTTTGCAATTTTCCCCAGTCATTGCTGACCAATACCTATTTATTTTTTAACAAGCTTGAGGAGGATAACATATTCTTGATGTATAATTCTGCCCTTCGGGTGAATCCATCGCTATTTGATGCTTTAATGATTCTAGCGAAGGTGAAACTCGATCTTGTCATGATGGAAAAGTCCGTCGCTATTTGATGCTTTAACAAGTCTAATGATAGTGAAAACTCGGTTCTTTTTCGTATTTAGAGAGTTTGAAAAAGGGACGAAAAGAAAACTCCACAAGTTATTTTTCGTAAAATTGTCCCTCAGATCCAAAATAACATAAAATAATACCTGAGGGAACCTCCTATCCATGTTTGACTAGGGTTTTCCTTTTTCGTAAATATAATCTATCTCAGTCTAGAAAAGGGTTAAACTTATATTGAGTAGATGCCATTTCAATTCCTTTTACGAGCTCGAAAGGAGAAGTGCTTGACAATATTTTCATGTTTTGGGAGTCTAAAAAGAGCTGAAAGAGAACTCTAAGGGGGGTTCCATTTTCGTGTTTAACAAATCTCGAAAAACAAATAAAAGTGTGCTTTGTGTCGACTTTCAATTTATTTTACGAGCAAGAAAATATGGAAAGAACTCGGTATTTTCATGTGTTTTTTGGGCACGAAAGATAACAAAAGAAGCTCAAGATTTTCATGAGTGTAATGAGTATTGAAAATAATAACCGAAATGGACTCGATCTAGGTTTCATTTTTATACAAGCTTGAAACATAGGAAAAATTATGCTTGAGAGTAGTTTCATTTTTACACACGCTTGAAACAAAGGAAAAATATTGCTTGCCCTGATTCATTCTTTAACAAGTTTGACACAATAAAAGAACTATCCTCTAGATGAGCTGATTCATTTTTAATGAGGTTGACACAGTAAAAGAACTATCCTCAAGACCTGATTTATTTTTTAACGAGGTTGACGTAGTAAAATAACAATCCTCATTACCTAATTCATTTTTTTAACGAGGTTGACACAGTAAAAGAACTTTCCTCAAGACCTGATTCATTTTTTGACGAGGTTGACACAATAAAAGAACTATCCTCAAGACCTGATTAATTTTTTGACGAGGTTGACACAGTAAAAGAACTATCCTGAAGACCTGATTCATTTTTAATGAGGTTGACACAGTAAAATAACCATCCTCAACATAGTTTCACCCAACTTATCTATTTCAGAATCATTGGGTATCTTCCTTAAGTTAGATGAAGTGGAAGATATCATATTGCAAGTCTCTATTTTTGTGATTTCCTCCAATGTTGCAGGCAATGGTAACGAAAAGGTGCCCATTAGGGAAGAATCCTTAAAGAGTCCTACACCAATGTTATGAAGAGAAAGTGGGGGTCTGTGAACAAATAGAACGATTCCAATTTATTGGGAACCAGAGGCGAAGAAATAGAGTTGATCAATGGTTATGATAATTCCTTTATGGGGGGAAGATGATCATATGAAAGTAAGTAGATACTACCGTAGCCATAGCATAAACCCATGGTCTTCCAAGTAATATATTGTATTTAAGGGGTCTGTCAATGACCTTAACTTCAATAGTAACCAATTTCCCCCCTAGTTCGACTTGCAGGTTATTAAGAATTCCACAAGGCTTACATGTACAACCGTTAAAAGCTTTCAACGTTGTAGGTGATTGTGAAAAATTCGATGAGCCAAGTGACTTCCAACAAATAATAGACATGATACAAGTAGATGCACCCTCATCAATGATAGTGCGATGAATGAGGTGATTCGGGACATGTACTTGAATCAATAATGCTAATTGTGCTGGTAATTGTGGCACATAGCCCGCATGACTAAAGATTACAAGATTTGAATCCATCAGATCGATTCCACCAACCATGGACAACAAAGCCTACTTTTGGGAGGGACAATTATGAAGAACCTCAAGCATTAACATAGAAGAAGGTGTCTGAGCTAGGTCTTCTACTACATTATAATTTTGAGCTACATGGGATCAAGGGTTGAATGTCGACTTATGAAATAATCCATTCAGTGGATTTATTGTTAACTCTAGAATGATAGGCAGTGGAGCTGAGTTAGACGAGGTCAAATTCGAAGTGGTAGGTTGATCTGTAGCATGAAAATTTGACGATGACAACGAATTACTCTAATCTTTACTTCGAGTTGACATGAAAACATCAGTTTTGGGCTTAGTGGCAGATAGCATAAGCACTTGCGAACTAGAAGTAGGATCCATAGAAACCATATGTGTTTCTGGGTTAGGAAAAGGATTTTTCAACACTACAGATGTGACAGAACTCTTAAGAAGATTTGGGACTTCTGAGCGGTGAGGACAATCTTGCGTAAAATTCTCCTCATTACATATCAAGCAAGGGTAACAAGGTTTCCGAAAAGAACCAGATGAATCAGATGATTTTTCCTGCGGGGGTGAATTTTATTTCTTTTTATCTTTCCCCTTCTTCCTATTTCTAGGTTGCTGGTTACTTTTTCCTTTGTCAGATGACACAACATGGATTTCAGAAGAATACACAGGATCAGATGCAATAAGGTTTTGATTTGAAACTGAAAGTGTAGAACCAGATGGTCTACTTGCTTCCAGAGTGCTAGAAGAACCAATCACACCATCGCTGGCATGAATGTTCTAACCAGATGGAGTAGGAGGAACAGTAAAATTTGGTCGCGACACATTTGGAATATTTTCATAGAGTGTGCCAGATTGAGTGTAAATCAAATCCAGATACTGGGCATGAGAAATTACTTGCTCTTCAGTGAAAAAATTGCCTTTGGCCACATCCTGGGTGATAGATGGAAATAAGGACTTAATAAACTACTCAACTAAAAGATGATCAGGAACAATTTTTTTAACCATTCGACAATGATGATGCCACTCATGTATATGATCTGATATATGAGTAGCTGTGGTATATTTAAAGCTGGTCAAAAGTTCGGTTCCAGTTTCATATCTGTTACACCATTTTTTGGTCATCTAACCTGTTACTATTAAATGGACCTAAGTACACCATGTAAGACCAATTTTACCCTAAGTAAAATTGCTTTCAATATGAAAAATAACTTAGTAAACCACCTTTATTAAGTTGTTTATGATCTAAACAGGAAACCCAATGAAAAAATATTAAACAAATCTACATTTGTTTGATTTTCCTCAAGGAATAATTAGTTAAACAACAATTTAATTAATATTCCTAGTCATATTTAACCCAAAACAGGAAAATTAATTAGATAAATCATTATTTCTCTTATTATTTTCTAGGAATAATTGTTTAAACCTTATTTAAATAATATTCCTTGTTAAATTTGACTAAATCACCCTTAAATAATTAAATAAATAATTCTGTATTTGATTATTACTCAACCACATCCTTAAAATGATAAATAAATCATTTATTTATTTATTATTTACAAATAATGGGATTTGACCCAAGTCAAATTCCTTTTCCCTCCAACAAATATAATAAAATATTCCATAAAAGTTGGATCTTGATTTGGTTAATAATATTTTAATTATGCACCAATATCTAGAATAACTCAATATTTTGTTATAAATAGAAGGGTTTTTCCATTCACTCTCTACCTTTTGTTGCCTAAAGATCACTTTGGATCTATGCTTTTGGTCTGGCTTTGATCCACCATCATTGTCATATTTTTTCTTTTTGTTTGTGAGCTCGCTTTGAGTTCCATTTTGTCTGGGTTTTCTACACCATCAAGAGAGAGGAATTTTATATCTGAAGTGCGGAGGACTTACAATAACCCATCCCATCTATGTTTTCCTCCTAGGTGCCATTAATACAAAATTTATTCAACATATTCTTGTCTTGTCTATTGGATGCATGGAGAAAATCTTGTTTTTATTTGCTGCTTAATGTATTTTAATGCATAGATCTAGATTTTTGCAGCATTTATCTTGGTCAACTAATTGCAGATCTAAATATATTGGCAGCCATATTTGCTATTAGGGCTGTTTTTTATGCATAGCTAAAGTGGTATTTTTTTGTACACTTGCGATTAAGCTTCATACTAACAACTGGTGACTCCACTGGGATTTCGATTACAACCACTGTCGTTTTTCAGATCCCTACATATCCAGATGCTTAAAACCCTAGGATTTCTCTACAGCTTCTTGTTTTTCTTTTCTTGATCTTATTTTTAACCTATAAAACACTAAAACATTAAAAATTCTAACTTTCGTATGTTTTCAGACCTATTGCGCAGGTGACAGACATCAGCCGTAGCTAAGATGACACATTCTGCTGAAACTTGCTCCCAACAGTGCCAAAAGTGTAGGTCGCACTTTTTGGCCCAAACCTACGACTTAGAGCTTCAGGATGCAGATATTTGCCCAAAAAATGTGGCCTCAACAAGAAACATGTCAGAAACTGCGACCTGGAATTTTTGCGGGAGTTTTTCTGAAAGTTTTCTAGGTTTTTCTGGGCCTTTGTTCAGGGTTGTATGACCTCCATCTCTGCCCATTTTATACCTATAGTTGTTATGTTTTACTCATCTAAGTGGGAACCTAGCCCCCTAGGGCTTTAGTACCCTCCACACTTTGTGGAAGAGTGTTAGCTGCTGCAGGTTGTTTGAAATTTTTAGAGTGTTCAACCATTTTTTCAGATTTGATACCTCACCTTCAGATCTGCTTTAGATTGGCTATTCATCCATCCAAATCACCTCATTTAGTTTTGTTTGGGTTTTTCTCTAGGGTCCCCTTTGTTTCCCTCCAGGATATGTCCTTTTTCCACCTCATTTACAACAATGTTTCCTCTGACTTTTTGTTGTTTTTCTGCACCTATTTCTAGCAGATCAGACCTTTAGATCCCTGTCCCTCCTGACCTTAGATCTATTGGCTATTGTGGTGTGTTTTAACTATATTTTTTCCCACATACAGACTAATTTTTGAGAGGCCCGCCTCCTTGGGTTTAGATTATTGCATTATTAGCTGTTGATTTTCTATTATTTCAGTTTCATATAATGTTATCTGCAGGTTTATTTACAATTATACAACACACTTTTTCTTTTTCTCTACAAACGTCTGGGTTTAAAAATTAAAATTTACACACTTTACACACACACCCTAAGTGAAGAAGAGTTTGTTCAACATCGCCAAGCAAAGACTTTAACATTGAAATTAGTTGATCCTGCACCTCTCTGCCCTTGTTTCAACATTGTAATCAGTTGATCCTGCACCTCTCCACCCTTGTTTCAACATTGTAATCAGTTGATCCTACACCTCTCCACCCTTGTTGGTATCTCTTCTCCTTGTGACGTGTTTGTGTGGTCATCATTGCACCACCAAGGCATTTATCCCAGAGACTTCTTGGCCTCCACCCTCAGTTTCTGTAGGAAGACTTACTCCTCCATGTAGGATTCGAGTTAGTCCTCCACTGAGTCTGCACTCCGATTCCTCTTTTGGTTCTTTGGGTCATCCTTCTGGTTCCATTCCCGGTTCTCCTCCTATCATATTCATGATGTCTAGTTCAGGACCTAATGTTGGTGGTAACCTCGACCCTAATGCTAGGAATACTACTAGTGGGACCCCAATAAGAACTACTCCGGCTGCTCCCTTGCTCCCGTATATGGCAGGCCTCAGTCTTCCCAATTTTAACCAACTGATAAATGACCCTATACACCATGATGCTAGTTGGCCTGCTATGCCAACCAAGATCCCTTCCAAAATCCCCAATTTTGAAGGCCTTTCTAGAGAATATCCTACAAATCATGTTCGATCTTTCCACATGTGGTGTTTGTCTAACTCCATTACCGATGACTTTGTCCGTCTTCGGTTGTTCCAATGTACGCTTACTGGTAAAGATTCTAAGTGGTATGTTGATCAGGCCCCATCCTCTTATACCCCCTTTGTGACTCTTGCTTGGGCTTTTTTGTCTTATTTCCAGCTTCCCCTTCGTTATGACACTGGTATTGAACTCTTGAATTCTTTCCCTTAACTGTCTGCGACCCGCCTATCCGATCATGTCCAGGAATGGCGGAGAAGAAAGAGCCTATGTCGAGCTCCTACCTTCGAATACTGTGTCTACATGGAATGGTTCCTTAGATCTATCTTGCCTACTATTGACAATGATGTTGCATCGCATTTCCCTCAAACCGAAGAAGCCGCTCTCCAAATTGCGTTAAAATATGAGCTGATCTACACTTATTCGGGTTAAGTTTATACCATTCTACCTGATCTTCTTCGATTCAGTGGTGCCAACACACCAGGGGCATCTCATCCCGCTGACAGTATCGTTGGAGCTCTTTCTCATCCATACGCTCAATCTCCCATGGGCTATGGTTTTCCTCAAGGAGGGGCCAACACCTCCTGCACTTATCCCCCTCCCGGTAGCATGTATCCAAGATACGACATGCCTCCTCCTTTTGCCCAACCTCCTATTTACCACAATGTTATCCAACCGCATTATTATCTGTATCCACAGCCTGGTGCTCCAACTCCTTCAGCATTAGCACTTCCGTCTCCCTTGCCTTATCAACCCCTACAACAGCAGCCACTGCCCCCTCAGGGGCAGGTGTATGCACAATAAGGCGTGACTAATCCTCCTCCTTCCAAAAGAAGAGGAAAGGAACTCAAAATCAATCTACCTCTGGTAATCCTGGACCTAATCCTGAAAATAATGTTCCTAACACTGCTAACCAGCAACAGGGCACTCAGCCCAAGAAGGACAAGACTGCTCGCATGAATAATCCTTGTTATTGTTATGGTGTTTATGGTCATTACACGCATGATTGTACTCTTTTACCACAGATGAAGTAGATGTGGGAGTCTCAAGAAACATTGTGAGGACAACAAGCCTCCCCTTCTGTCCCTCCTAGTGCTCCACCTAGTCAGCTGACTATGTTTACTAATCCTTTCCCTTAGCAAGGATTTGTGGCTACCCAACCACCTGAAGGTCAGGTGGCCACTCAACCTCTTCCATATGGTACCCATGATTACCAGATTATCATGATGAATTCCGACCAACCTATAACCATAGATGTCAATCTCAAGACTCGGTCCCATCAGTACAACAAGCCTCCCGCTATGTCTGTCGTCGAGCCACCTCCTTCAGTCTCTACAGAGCCTCTATTGACACCTAATGGCCCCTTGAAAATCTCTCAGCCTAAGGCAAAGGTTCATACCAAGATCCCTAAGGGACCACTACGCCGAAATGATGCTTTTGGAAAAGCTGCCCATTTGTATAGCATAGTAGATGATTTGGCACAATCTCTTGCCGCTATTTCAATGCTGGAACTCCTCCAGTCATGCCCTTCACAATGAAAAGCTCTAATATTTTCCATGGGTGATATAGATACCTCTGATGATCAATTGATTGTATTTGATTTTGACCGGTCAGAACATACTCCTCTCCCTGCTTCTGTCACCTTTCGAATCCCAGTCAAGATCCAGAACCCCAACATTTCTCGATGCATTATTGATGAGGGGGCATCCACCTGTGTGATGTTCGCTTCAGTTTGGAAGCAACTTGGATCGCCTGAGTTGGATCCTTCCACAATCACTCTCCGAGCATGGGATGGCCACGCCTCCCATTCCATTGGCCTATTCCACAATTTTCGCATTACTCTTGCGGGCAAGACTGTTTGCATTGATGTAGAAGTCATAGATGCCCCCTTAGATTACAACATTCTATTGGGTCGTAGCTACACCTATGCGATGTTTGCTGTCCCATATATGATTCACCGCAAGATGTCCTTCCCTCATAATGGAAATATAATCACCATTTACCAACTAACATATTACGAACCAAAGTCTCAGACCTCCCCTGAGTCCATCATCTCTTCGGTGGCCAATAAGAAAACCGTCAATCCTTTGACCAGTGTCTCACCCGGAGTCTACAAAGACTCCTATTTTCTTGGTACATTCCTTGGTCTTCTTCCTCTGGTCTTTGATCCCATCTCATTGAATGTTTTCATGATGCAATCATCTCGGGCTTCCCTCAAGTGGCCCACTTCGGCTAGTCAGCAGCCTCCTCGCCCTCTGCAGCATACTCCTAGCCTTCAATTTAGCCTTCTGGACCTCCTCCTCCTAGTCCTTCACCTACAAATGGTATCCTTGAGCCTCTCTACCCTCCTGGAATGGTTCCTCTAGGCCTTAACCATATTGGAGCCATCTCGCCTGGCCATTACCCCTCCGGTCAGATACCGTTCCTAGCTCCCCCTCTTGGAGTGTATTCGGTACCTGTCATTGCTACCCTATCTCTTCCTAACTTGACCTTAGGGATTCCCATTTGGTACCTTGATCCCCCAGCCGCTACCTTACCTGGTCAACCCAAACCTTATATTTATTTGAATCTAGTTCAACTAGTTCATATGACTTCTCCCGCTTCTACAGTGCCTCAACCACCTCAACAGGAACCTTCTCCTATTGCGACCACTTCGGGTAAGAAGGGAAAAGCTCGCAAGAGGGCATAAAAATACAAGGCTACCCTGAAAAACCCTACCCCTCCTCATCCTCCAAAGCATACCATCCAGTGTGATGTTGTCGGTCATACCACCCATATTTGTCTGGAGTTTCCTCATCTCAAACCCATGGTTAATGCTGCATTCCCTGTGTCTATGGTCCCATACACCTCTGTTTCTTCCTCAACTACAACCAAGAACCCCAAGACTATTCACACTAACCACCCCTATACTTTGTGTGATCTCCATGGCCATTATACCACCTCTGTCCCTGCCTTGAGGAATTTCACACCTCTCTAGTGGCAGTTTTCCAATTCAAGGCCAAGCGCAACGATACCACCGCTCCGTTATTCATGTGTTTTTCTTCAGCAGAACCAGAGGACACATCCACTCCTATTGACATTCACCCTCCAGATGTCAAAATGACAGAGTCTTCGGCCACTGTCCACTACCTTTCATCATCTATGAGATCCATGGCAGAAGACCCCCCTGGGACTTCCCCTTTTGTTTCACTTGACCTCCCTTCAGCGATCACCTTGGGCTCAACATCGGTGGATCCTTCATCTACTCATTTTTCTATCACCCCTTGTGACGATGCGCATGTGAACCTATCTTCTCATGACGATGAGTCAGGTAGACATCAGGTGGTCTGCGGCTTCCACCAGTCACCCCATCTTCTATTACGATGACGACATTATGGAAGTAGTCACCCCCCCTAACTTTATCTATCCCCCCTTACATCGAACTGATGCATTCGAACCACATACACCTTGTGGCCATTACATTGACACCCAATGTTTGGGTAAGGGGGCACCCATATTTGAGAGACCAGGAGAAGAAATTCTCCACTACTCTCCTAGTGTATCTGGTCATGTTGACTCTAATGACTTTATTCTTCCACATTTAGAAGAACCTCTAGAGTCCCATATCACTTCAGATCACTCTAGGGATGATACCCCTCATCATTCCTTCATCTTACATCAACAACCCAGTCCCCTAGACATTGTTGTTGACCAAATTGTGGGTTTTCTAGGAGAGAATCAATTCATTATCTCCAAATACTCTCTTTGGGATAGTGGCACCATGTATGCCAACTGAGAATCTTAAAGTCCATTTGCTTCATATATGCAGTACCAAAAGAGATTGGTAATCCTCCATTCCCTTTCTCGAACTGCATAACCATAACGAAAACAAATGGGGAACCACAACATTAAATATGTGTTTATATTCCCCTTTTCTAAATACATTTGGCATGACCATAACATGCTTGGGGGCACCTATGCCCCTCAATCATAAAAATCCCAGATATTAGCTAAAAACAACAGTGAAACCCCATTTCTTTGACAGGTCGCACTTTTTAGGTCATTTCCTGGGACAAGTCACAGTTTTATACCTAGTACCTGCTACCTAGGTCGCGGAATAGACCCCAAAAAGTGCGACCTGGCCTATTCATGAGCTATGGGCACCTAAACTAAACTTTCAAACCACTGAAATGAAAGAGTAGGATTAGGCCTCTTACCTGCAACTAACGGATCTCGATTCCAATGGTCAGTTTTTTCCTCTACAATCGTCACAAGATTTAGGGCGTTCTCTCCTCTCTACATTCACCATAGCTCAACTTGAAAATGAGTGAATTTGGAGGGAAAATGCCTTATTAAAAGAGAAACCCCTGATTTTTCTTTCACCTGCTGTGGCCAAACTGTAGCCTAGTTTGAAAAACTGTCTATACCATTGGAAAGCTCTCACTCAGCCCTCAAATGGGTATCTGTTAGTTTTTTGTGATTGGATACTTCACCAGGACACATTTTGTCCACGAAAGGTCACTACACCACTCTTCCAAATCGAATTTCTTCACTTGCAACACTTGTACTTGGGGCACCACTTTCACTCCATACTTGTCCATGCTCATGTTGATTTTCGTCGTGAGTAACCATCTTGTACTCATGTATCTATGGTCCCCACTAGACCTTTTATGTGTGGCAGCATCATTGAGTCGCCCTTGTTTAGAGCATCTGAGTTGAGTCATCATCACAACCATGGAGTCTATCCTTAGTCCTTTTGTATCTCACTATATTCCTCCATCCTTCATTGCTTGGTTCCTCTCTTGTGTCACAAATTATGTCCTTCAGTCGTATTGTCCCCTATCCCTTATGATATTGTGTCTGTCGCTGCCAGGTCATCCATGCCCTTCATGCTCTAACAAGGGAAGTCATCTGTCCACTACTCAGTACCCCCCATTTCATCATCATCCCTGGTGTCAGTATGTCAGTCACTCTATTATTTTCTCTCATGCCTTAGTTGAGGATCCCTTATTGCCTCACCTATGGCAGACCTCCTTCTGCCGACATTAGCTCATTCATTCCAGAAGACAAGTCTAGAGAGTGGTGTACCTATATTTGTTGTTAGGGCTATTTGTTATGCACAACTAAAGTGGTATTTTTTCGTACACTTGCGATTAATATTCATACTAACAATATCCGATGGGTAACTGGAAGTGGGTTAAAAAAATAGTGGCTAAAGATGCAAAGTTATCAAAAGAAGCTCATGGTAATTCAATGTACCATTTCGCAGCTGGACCAGTAAGAATTCGCTGAAAAAAAACACAATTTAACAGAATCATCACTTAAGGAATTAGAAGAACACCATAAATGATAATTCATGACATGCATAGATGGGTCTTCTCCAGAATTTCCATTGAATTTAGGAATGTCCGAGGGTAATATATGAGGAATCACTGGCCACCAAGGTAAATAATGAATGGGATCATTGGTGAGTCGGTTTAAATCAAGTAATTCTAATGTTGCAATGAATTGAAACTGTCGATTAAGGTCAGGTTGAGCATAACCAGGATAATATGGAATCACTTGGGAAATAGGCCATTGCATACCAAAAAATGGATTTTGTTGTTGGTAAACCAGATAGGGGTAGGCTTGCTGACCAGGACTTGGATAAGATTGATACTGCGGGAATGGTTGTTGTGGCTGCCATGGGATCTGATAAAACGGTTTCCTGTCAGGATAATTTAGACCTGGTTGTGAATAGACAGGGCCAGTAGAAGCCTCTGACAAAGGTAAATTAGCCTGTGGTTGTGAAATTCCTGATACATATGGTTGTTGAATACCAGCCTGGGAAGACGGAGTTTGTAGGCCCAAAAATTAAGGGTTAGGGGTTGAAGGACCCACTTGAGAAGACTGACCAATAGCCATAGAATAAATAACATGCGTAGTAGGCACAAATGCAACAGGTTGAACTGATTGATATTGATATACAACCGTTTGCGGATGAACAGGAAAAGTAGGATGCCATTGACAAATAGGAATTCCAGCATATGATTGAACTAAAAACGACGGAGTACTTCCATATGGAATGAACATATGTGGCCCCCCAGCATATGGAGTATAAGGATATTGCACATACTAACTTTCATATGATGGGTATCCAACAGATACTGGATAAGATGGACGGTAATTAGATGGACCAGCTTGATATTGAGCTGATGATGTCAATAAAGGATCAGGCCATTAAGTAATCATAATAGATTAACTAGATAGAATTACAGATGATGACATGGGCGGAGTCCACGAAATAGAAGAGAAAATAGAGTAGGTTCCATTTAAAGCCTGGTAACCCAGTGGGATGGACGAACCACCATAAAGATGAGACTCGGGTGTTGTAGAAAACATCGAATATGTTGAAAATACTAGGGGGTGGTGAATCAGTATTCCTTTCAATTAGAGCATTAGTTAATATTCAATTATTATCAGTGTTTGTAAAATGATAGAAACAAACAAGAGGAACAAAAATGCACATAGTTTTTAAGGTGGAAGCCCACTCCGGGACAAAAACCACCTAATGCTTTTCTAATAATTCTTTAATATTCAACTCCAATTGAAAATAAAGCTCCAACTTCCTAGAATCTAGAAAAGAATTCTTCTCCAGCTCCCACTGGATGGACGCTCCAATGCCCAAGATTCTTCAGTAGTCAACTGAACGGATGCCCCAACACCCAATGAGCTACAACTCACCCTAGCACCACCCTACCACCCTGTAGAAGAATAAAAGAAGAATGGATTCCCGTACCAGGGAAAATGGTCCACTTTACAATGATATAAATTATGTAGAAGAAGAAGACACACTAGAACATAACCAAAACTATGACACAACTAGCTAATGATGATCCTAGACCACCCGACATTGCCTCTTCAACTCTTGGCAGATAGACACTAGTACAACTTGTACAATAATGTATTTACAATGACTTAGTACAATGATACCTTTACAATGATTGTATGCAGTGCTGCCCACTTGAAGACTTCATGTGATGAAATTTTTGCTGTTGTTATGTACCTTGGTTGCTACTCTTATCATGCTACTTTTTGCTGCACCTTGCTTTGCTTTGCTTCCCTAGAAAGTCTAGTCCTTTGCAGCCCTTGACAACACATGATCTAGATTTTTCTTTGCCTTCTAGGAGCTCGATATTGAATCTGGTTTATCTCTATTATTATAGATCCCCAATATTTGATTTTTGATACTGTAGTAGTCCTCTAAGTCTTCTTTCCAATTCCATAGGTTTGACCCAATTTGGATTCTTCAATAGAGAGTTATACCCAATCTCTCACAATGCCATAATTATGGATTGTTTTAGCAGAGTGAACTTGTACGACATGATACATGTCACTGTTTCTTCATTTGGCTCTAAAATTGATAGAGAGAAAACTAAATACTGTGAAATATCTACCAATTTTTACGGAATTCCAATCCGATACTCAGAGAGAGAATTATTATGATTTTCCCAAGGTCACTTCTTTGAGATGAATTTCAGGAGCCTGCAAAAACACTGACTTCCACAGATCATATCTCCGACAATGTTGTGAACCTTGATTTGAAATTTTCACGGAAGCTTCCTCATGATTTCAGCTTCACATCATAATAATTTCAGCTTCAGAAACTTCGTAGAAAAAAATTTATAGTGAAAATTCCACGATGACCTGTTTTCGATAACGAAATCCCTTGCACGAGGGGTATATGAGGATCAAAATTTATATAAATGCTTAGGTTGAGAGGGGATTCAACAAGTGAATGTGGGAGAGATTTTAGGAGCTTAAAAAATATTAATTATGAATTTTCAATGACCCTGTTAGGCCCCCTATTAAATTCTTGACAAGCAAGCTGGGGGCTAGTTTGCTCTTGAGCCTCCAAGGAATGCCTTTCCCCTGAAAATTCATCCTCCTTGGAGTCTCTGTGTGCTGTGCCTAACATATAGTCTCTCTGCTGATCCATTCCTCAAAAGGCCCATTATTGCCCTTTATACCTTTGCAAAATATCACCTTCCCCCTCTCCCTTTGTCAAATTCTCCTTTAATCTCCCCATTATCTCCCTAAATTTCCCCTAAAATCCTACCTCAACCCCACCATCACCTCTTTATTCCTCCAAATTTCCATTTCACCCCTTTATCATTACCTTCCTCGGGCCTGAAATTGCATTCAAAATGAGTTAAAATGATGAAATTTATGAGTTTGGGCCTTAGCCCTTTTCCCCATTAGCCCCTGCACCTTCCTCTCTCATAAGACCTGGCACTGGAACCCAAAGCTAAACCCCCCAGGTGCTTATCCCCTCCAAACCTTACTCCGCGTGAAAAATGATCAAAAAACCTTTGCGAATGCGCATTTGTGGGTTTTAATATATTTTGTTTGATCAATGGATTTCGACCGCCCGTTACAAATCTGATCCAACGGCGCGAAGCTCACCCGAAGCAGTGGTCCCCACCCCGCCTGCGTAGTTTCAGAAGACCGGTGGTTTTGTTCCGCACCACCCATCCATAGCCGGCGGTATTTCCCGCGGACCGAGTGATTCCATACGCTGGGTGACGCGTGTCCGGGCGCACCATTTTGAAAACCGCCTTTTCGCGCATTAATCTTTGGACAAAAGCCAGGCAGCGGAATTCACGATCACCGTCTGATCTTGAGCATTTCATCCTATGGTCGTAATTCATCGAAGCTGCGCGCTGCTTAACCTGCTGCCCCGCGCCCCCATGGCCCACTGTGTGTCGCGTCCTCCCGTCGATCTCCCACGATCAACGGTTCAGATCCATCCCCCCGCCGTTGACCATTCCATTGCATCCCGCCTTGCCACGTCAGCTAAACGTACTCCCCTCCGTACAGTCTATCGTTCTATTTCATATATACGTCCCATTCTCGCGTTTTTTAATGATTTTCATGCGTTTTCACTCCGCAGATCATTAAACCTCCACCAGAGCTCGTTTTATCATTTCGTCACGTTTTATCCTCTGTTCTCCATCTGCATGGCTATTTCCCACGTCTACAGTGTGTCCTCGCCTCCTCCATCATCCGCGTCCATGGATTTATTCACAGTTGTTGTTTTGCAAGGTTGCTAGAGGCGAAGGCCTCCATGTTCAGATCGTACCAAAGTTTGCACGTAGAATTAAATCCGAGGGCCGGCGCTGCCATAAAATTGTCAAAGAAAGCTGCTGATGGGATTTACATTAAGGAAAAGGTAGATCTCAAACTCTGAGAATATCCCATCACCATTAAAACCCGAGCTACCCTGTCAGAAGAAAAAGGAGTGGCAGAATGTTTCAGCGCAGAGAAAAAGGAAGATTAAAGCTTGCTTATGAGGATCTTGAGCTTTAAATCCGAAGTTTAGAGGACAAAGCAGCAGATTACAGGCCCCGAGGATCGACTACAGGATTCCAAGCACAGGCAAAAGGTAATATCTGGGTTTTTTATTGGCAAAATGTTTGCTCTTCATCAGGTACATGGCGCCCATATGGCTTTATTATGCACCATGTCCCTGAAGTGTTTTCCACCAGACAACAGACCCCAAAATAGTCAGACATTTATGAGACAGACCTTCCTAGTAGTTTACTTCATTTTTGTTCAAATCACCAGGAGTACTTCAGCCAAAGATGTCAAAATCAAATCTGGAGCATATCATTCTCTCACAAGGAAGGTGACAGAGATTAAATATACAGTATGTCAAGCAGAATGGGGTTCGGCCCTGCACTCATTGTTATGTTTAATGATACATTTAATTTTCACCTACTCTTTCAGTCGATCTTAGGTTCATCCTTGGATATAAAGCACAGAAGGAAACATTGTAATGTTTGTTGATGAGAAATCAGTGAAATGCAAGTATTATCCTCTTGAGACAAGTTCTCTGGGTATATTGTGAGATAGACTGAGATTAGATGTATTCGGATTGAATGCTCAAGCTATGGGCTATGATGTACCTGATTGGTGTTGTTTTTAATATGACAAGCATGTTTCTTTGGATCCTGATCTAAAGCAGCTGGTGATGTTTCCTCTTTCTTTGTATTTGTGATTGACTTGCTCTTATGTTATGTTCCATTTCATTTCATTTCTACTGGTAGGCAACAGAAGTATAACATAGGATTCACCCTTGATAGGTGCCCTATGTTTCTTGCTCTCCCCACCTCAATGTTTTCTGCTCATATGTGTGTCTGAATGTTGATTTCAATTGATTTAACCAATGTAGTGGATGTTATTGCCTGCTCTCTGATGTATGAGTTAATGGAATCAGTATTTAGATGTTCTAGTTAGGATTTAGTGGAATGTGTTGAGAACCTGGGAGGTTCAGAATCTTGTATCTGCCTCACTAGGAGCTTACCATCCCAATTAAACCTTTCCAAGATCCCTTGTATTACCTCTAATTTTGTCCAAGCAGGCCTGGAGTTAAATGACCTCTGGCCTGATCTATAGACAGAGTTGTTTGGTTCTCCTCCTTTCATTTTCTGTTCTTAATGTCCCATTCCACCAATCATCCTTTAAGATCCAAATGCTCTAGACGACTAGCCCGATTGAAAGCTTGCACATTGAACACAAACAAATCCTTTCTTGACTCCATAGCCCAATGGCTTTGATGTTCTCTGAGTCATCTGTCTCTGCCTAAGCTTCCTCTTTGCTCATCCTTGTCACATATTGGTCCTTCTTATCCTGATTCTCTCCAACCAAACACAAACAATCAAACAAACAACCATGAGCCCACAACTAGCCTAAAATCACAACTTAGAGCTTCAAAGTTAAACCTTTGACTACTATAGAGAGATCCCTATCTGGACCTAGGAGGGCTAGATCCTAAGGTCCCAAAGTGGTTCTATGTTGTCTCATCTTTTGGTCTCTGTCAACCTGGCCAAAACATGGGAACCCCAACAGACCCATGCCACAACCCCATGGGGTTTTAGCCCACTAACTAGGGATACAAACTTCAAACATGAATATCTCTCAAACCGTGAAGAATTACATGGCGTGCCATATATCAACGGAAACATCTCAAAAAGTAGAAACCATAAAAAGCCTTATTGACCTAGAATATACTAATTTATTAGGTAAAAATTTCCATGCAATATTGGGTTAGCCCTTGGTGCTGCTTGGTTTGACATAAATGATAACCGCTGATCAAAATAATATGAAGCAATAGTAGATGCTGTCGCAACTGTAACAGATGGTACATTCTAGCATGTTGTCTCCGCCATGGTTAAATAACCCAGAAAATACTCTAACGTATCTACGGGAACTTGAGAGTGAAAAGGATCAGCATGAGCAAAGTAGGAAAAATGAGGAAAATAATGATATAAATGAAACCTCAACCCAAAATGAGTGGGAGATGAAGGGGTTGTCTGTTTATGAAGTTCTTCCTCTTTCGAAATCAAACCAGGTGGAAGTAATTCACTATCAAGCCTGAGATTAATTTCAGGCGGTAAAATTTGTTGTAAAGAGGAAGACTCGATGGTTATAGATGACTGAGGATCAGAAGGTTTCACTAGAACAACTTCTTGTTTTTCAAATTCAGGAAAAAGTTACAGTTGAACAAGCTTGGGTTCTGCATTTACCGTTTCACTGGATTTCATTTTAGTGTCCCTAGGTAACTGTGAGGGTTCCATCTTGAAAGTAGCAGATAAACAGGGATTAGTCGAAATGACTTGAGACTCAGTACTCAAAGGTGTTGGAAATGTTGTCATTGATGGAAAAGGAGGTAGCAGATGAAGAGACAGGAACAGTTACAAGGAGACAAAGATAGACAATGGAGGTAGCAAAAAGGAAATGAATATTAAGGAGAAAGGCAGAGGCAGAGGAAGCAAATATGGAGACAGAGCCGTTATCACAGCAGTAGAGGCAGAGGCAGAGCCACAGCTGTTATTACAGAGAAACCACTGTTATTTCAAGAATAGAGCACTTGTATTTGATTGACATGGAGGTTGTATATATGGTAGAACTGTGCATTATATATATGGTAGGTGCGTTATATATATATATATATATATGGTTTATATATATGCATACACCGAAGAACCAACGTGAATAGGAGCGGAACCATAGTCGACAATATATATATATATATATATATATATATATATATATATATATATATATAATTGAATGGAGCAGCGTCGAATCATAAAAATACATTGAAAAGTGAACGTTTTGTTAAATAATAAATGTGGACCGGAACCTGGAGCGTAGGGAGAAGCAGAACCAAGAACTGGATGAACAGTAACAGTGGTTTAAAGTGAATGGTGGTATTCATCGCACCACTATTATACGGAAGGCGGTATTCTCGAATTGGCAGTGATTCCATAGACTATCTGACACGTGGCTAATCTACTGTTGCAATACCACCGCTTAAAGTGTACCATCGCGCATTAAAAACCGACGCTGGATGCCAAGCGAAATGTACATGGGTCGTTGATCTGGAGAAGGGACATCGGATGGTGGTCGCTTGCAGTAGATGCTCAGACGATAACAAAGATGCACGAGGGATAAAAAAGGTGCGGCCGGAGCCACGGGTTCATTACAAAGTCATACAGTGTTGGGCTATTAATATTCCACCGGGTGACAACCTTATTGTAAAGTGGAGAAATATAAAATTCGGTAATATAATTTGAATTACAAAGGTTATATATATATATATAGTCAATTGACTAAACTAGAGCGTCGACACTAATATACGTTCGAAGAATTAAACTTTGATTATAAAGGTTCAGAGGTAAATATATATATAAGCCGGGAATTATAAAAGCCACCATCCCTGGTGGTTGTAGCGGTATAAGTCTGTCGGCTCAGTACGGTTGGGGTAAAGCCCCGGACTCAATTTTAATCGTTGATCACGAGTCAACATACGATCAGCAAGTCAACTGCGGGGGTTCACCACCTATTAACCGTCGAGCTATTCTCACTCGCGCTAACCATCGATCGCTGCCTTCCGCCTGTTGATTCAGCTGCGCAGTTGGAAATTACATTCCAACATATATTATGTATAATGACTGTATATGTGAAGTGGCAAAACATGGAATTTGTGAATATGGTTTAATACGCCGAGGGTCAATTATTATGTTGTGTAGAATGGTTGTAAATGCAGAATTAGCGCATATGTACACATAAGAGATTGTCGGGTTATAACTATAGAGGAGTATTGAATTAATATCACAATTCTCTGAATGGAGATATTAAAATAACCCAGACTTGTTTATATAAATTTCCAGCATGGAATTAAAGAGAAGTGTGAGATTTCCCAGATTGGGAAATGATTGGGCATAAAACTTGAATGCAATTATGAAAAAAAAGGAGGAGAGCATGCAGAGATACACAAAGATTACAGGTTTGACAGGAATATGTATAGGAATGAGTTGAACAGAAGAATAAGCACAGAAAACAAAGAATATGCAAATGATGGTGAACAAAGAGTATGCAGAACAGGTTCTTAACAGCAGCAGGAAAAGACAAATCTAGTAAAGCCAAAATCCAGAAAAGGAGCTGAGTAAAATTGAAATATGTAATTAAAAATGTGAATGTAAACGTTGTAATTAATTTTTTATTGTTTGTGATGCAAAGGCAAGTATCCTAAAGAAAAGAGAAAATCCCACTGTAGCATGAAATTTTGTACTTATTATTATGATTTTAAATTGAGTTGGATAAAGAAATGAGGAGGCAGAAGACCAAGGGGTATGACCATCCATTTCGAATTCCTAGAGGAAAACAAACAGTCATCAAGAAATTTCTATAAGTAATATCATCTTGATATGAAAAAGGGTTAGAGGTGTGAGAGAGAGAGAAAATATAGAGAATGCAGAATATAGAAGAGTGAGGTAGAGAAGATTAAGAGAAGAAGAGCAGAAAGAGAAGCTACAGAATAGAGCTGATATCTGAAGTAAATCAGCAAACATTCAGTTTGATAAATTGAGGAAGTTGGAGCTTCCCTATCAAGTTGCAGCTTGATAGTTGTCAGTTGTAGCTGACTGAGGTTGGAGCCTCCTGTAGGTTGGTGCCTGCAGAAAATTAATGGGAGTTGGAGCTTCCTTGCAAGTTGTAGCTTGCAGAATTGAGGTAGGAGCCTCCTGTAGGTTGGTGCCTGCAGAAAAACAGTGGTGAGAGGGAGTTGGAGCTTGCCTTTGCATCACAACAATAATAAGATGTGGTTTTCTTCCTTTATGGGTTTCCACTTATATCTGGTGTCTCTGTGCATGATGTTTATGTGTTGATCTGATTTATATCATCTGCTTAATACCTGCTGCTCTCATATTAAGTCTGCTGTTATATTATATTAATACTTGTTGCTCACATTCTAAGATTACTCACATATTAAGTTGGATATGAAATGAAGGTGTAAATAAGGTTTAATATAAAGTTTAAAATATCATGAATGTGTTAAACCGATTCACCCCCCCCCCCCCTCTCAGTTTAACTAAGGGTTCAACAATTGGTATCAGAGCAGGTTCCTTTGTACAAGTATAATAATTGAAAGGAGATCCTAGGTTACCAAGATGGCTAGTAAAGAAGGATGCTCAACCAATAAAGCCCCTTTCTTCACTAGTGAAAATTATGCTTTCTGGAAAATCAGAATGAGGACATACATAATGTCTCTAGGAATAGAAGTCTGGGCTGCTGTGGAATTAGGATATGCCCCAAAGGCAACTGACACAGAAAAAGAAACAAAACAAGATTTTGTGGCTAATGCAAAGGCCATGAATGCCATCCTGAATGGATTATGTGAAGCAAAATTTATTAAAGTAATGCACAAAGACACTGCCAAAGATATATGGGATACTCTTGAGAACATACATGAGGGAGACAAGAAAGTAAAGACTGCCAAACTTCAAGTCTATAGAGCCCAGTTTGAGAACTTAAAAATGAATGATGATGAAGACATTGCCAGTTTCTTCCTAAAAGCTGCAGAAATTATTAACAATATGAAAGCTCTTGGAGAAAAAATGCCAGAAAGTATAATTGTACAAAAGATTCTAAGATGTTTTCCATCCAGGTTTAATCCAAAGGTGTCTGCAATAGAAGAAACAGCTGATTGGGAGATCTTGACCATGAACCAGCTACTTGGAAATCTAACAGCCTATGAAATGAGGCTCCCACAGAACAAGCCAAGTATGAGGGAAGCAACCTTTAAAATAGAAAAGAAGAAAGAAGAAGAGGGAGACATATGCTCTTACTCGGATGAAGAAGAGGCAAAATTTGTCAAGAAATTGGATAGAGGATCAGGTAAATACAAAGGTAAACTTCCTTTTAAATGCTTCAACTATGGAAAAGTTGGACACTATGCTGCTAAGTGTCCTCTCAAGAAAGTAAGCAATCAGCCTCAAGAGTCAGAGAGAAATAAATCAAAGAACTGGCAGAAAGGAAAGAAGTTCAGCAGAAAATCCTTCTATGCTCAACAAGACAGCAGTACATTTGAAGATTCAGATGAATCCTCAAGTAAAGAAGGAACCTCTGAATTCTTATTGATGGCCATAGAAGAACTTGAAGGTCTCCTGCTAGAAGATGAAGAAGAAGAAGGTGAAGTCGATCTTGAGGGGGAGCTAAGAAGTGCTCTAGAAGAGATTGATAGAATCAAAATGAAATGCAGAAAACAAAAGGACATTCTCCTCAGGTATGTACGAGAATAACAGAATTCAGAAGTCCTTAAGTAGCTAAAAATAGAGCTTGAAGAAGCCAAGAAGATAGAGGACATGTTACTTAAGAAAATCAAAGAAAAAACTCAAGAACAAGAAAAGTTAGAAAAAGAAGTAGTATGTCTCAGGAAGAAATTAGAAAATGCTCAAAGGAAAGTGGTTATAAACTCTTCTCAAACAACAAGCTCTAGTAAGTTGAATGAAATTCTGGTAGCTCAAAGATCCCCTATGATAAAGACTGGAATAGGCTATGAAGGAGAATCAAGTAAAGGAAAAGAAAAGGTTGACAGAGAAAATATTTTTGTAAAAGCAAAGAAGAATGATGAAGCAGCTCAACCAATTCTTACAAAAGAAGAAATCTGTAATAAGGAAGACATAGATCAGAAGAAACCATTAGTGGCAAAGAATGTAATAAATACTAAGACCCCTGAATATGTAAAATTTGGAAACCATCAAAGGAGATTCTTCCCTCCAATGAAGAATGCCACTTGTTATGTCTGCCACAAGCCGGGACACATTGCTGCATATTGTCATGCAAGAAGGAGTAATTCAAACCAGCAAAAGATGCAAACATTGAAGAGACTGACTCAAGCAAACAAATGGAAGAGACAACCTTACATTAGGTATGCAAATAGCTTCTATGGTTACTGCTTTTATTGTAAGGAATTCGGTCATAAAATCATTGAGTGTAGAAAGTATGGACAAAGATTGATTTTCAACTCTTCAAGGAGATTTATGAATCAAAGAAATTTTGTTCATACTCAAAATTTTGCAAAAACTATGATCAAATGCTTTATGTGCAATCAAGCTAGACATATGCCTTCCAAATGCCCTCTAAAAGGATGCAATTCATCACCTCACAATAGAGATCAAACAAAAGGATGCCTCCAGTGGAAAAAGAAGGAGAATAAGTGTGACCTGGCTCTAACTGCTCAAGATCTGAAAAGCATTGGTATTTGGACAGTGGCTGCTCTAAACACATGACTAGAGACAAAAGCAAGTTTATAACTCTTGATGAAAATAAATCTGGCAATGTTACTTTTGGCAATGATAAATCAGGTAAGATCAAGGGAAAAGGCTCAGTCAACATAGATAATGGAAGAGGAAAGGCCCAAGATGTACTATTTGTAGATGGGCTGAAAGAAAATTTATTGAGTGTCAGTCAGATGTGTGACAAAGGCTGTGAAGTTCTCTTTAGAGCACAAGACTGTGAAGTCAGATCAAGCACAATAGGAAATACTTTGCTCAAAGGTGTTCGAACAGAGAGTAATGTTTACATAGTAAAAGAGGAGGATGAAGCCTGCCATATTAGCAAACTTGAGGAGTCATGGTTATGGCATAGGATATTGGGACACCTCAGTTTCGACCATATCATCAGACTGAGCAAGAAGAAAGCTGTCAGAGATATGCCAGAAATAAAAAGACATTCAAATACCATATGCAAATCTTGTCAATTGGGGAAACAGACTCACACATCCTTTAAATCTAAAGATGAGCTATCAACAAGAAGACCACTCCAGCTTGTGCACATGGACCTGTGTGGACCTACTAGAACTAAGACACCAAGTGGAGAATCCTACTTCATGCTGATAATAGATGATTTCTCCAGAATGACATGGGTTTCTTTTCTCAAGAACAAATCAGAAGACTGGAAAAGTTTAATACATTCAAAGCATTAGCAGAAAATCAAACTGGATGCAAACTAAAATGTATCAGATCAGACAGAGGAGGAGAATTCATAGATTATGACTTTGCTGACCTATGCAATGAACATGGCATAAAACAAAAATTCACTATTGCAGGAACACCTCAGCAGAATGGAGTAGCAGAAAGACAAAACATATCTATTCAACAAATTTCCAGAGCCATGATGCAAGAGAATAATATTGCTCAAACCTTCTGGGCAAAAGCAGTGCACACAATAGTACATATTCTAAACAAAGCTCATTTAAGACCTAACAGTGACAAGACACCTTATGAGCTATGGCATGGTAAACATGCATCAATCAAGCACTTTAGAGTCTTTGGCAGCAAGTGCTACATAAAGAACAATGATGAAAATCTGGGGAAATTTGATGCAAGAGCAGATGAAGGAATACTCTTAGGATATGCATCCAAGAGTAAAGGATACAGATGCTACAACAAGACTATTCAAAAAATTGTAGAAAGTATTGATGTAAGATTTGATGGAGAACTCCCAAACAAGACAAGAGATACAGACTGTAGTAGCTATTCAGAAAATCATGAAGAAGAGGACCAAGATGATGATGGAGCAAGCAAGAATTCAGAAGATACTGAACTGAACTCGAAACCCCCCTCAAGATACACTCAAAAGAACCATCCAGAAGATCAAATCATTGGAGACAAGAGTGTAGGAGTCCAAACAAGAAGGCAGCTGACAGAACAAACTGAAGAGGTATACATAGCCATGTTTTCACAAATATAGCCAAAGAAATTTGAAGAAGCCAGCAAGGACAAGTCTTGGGTGAATGCTATGAATGAAGAATTGGATCAAATTGAGAAAAAAAATACTTGGGAACTAATTCCTAGACCCACTGAGAAGAATATCATTGGTTCAAAATGGGTATTCAAAAACAAAATGAATGAGCAAGGACAAGTAATCAAGAATAAAGCTAGGCTGGTCTGCAAAGGGTACTCACAAATTGAAGGACTTGATTATGAAGAAACATTCTCCCCTATAGCCAGAATGGAAGCTATCAGAATGTTCCCGACATTTGCATGCTACCAAGACTTCAAGGTATATCAAATAGATGTAAAGTCTTCTTTTCTTAATGGAGATCTAGAAGAAGAAGTGTACATGGAACAACCAGAAGGCTTCACATTGACAGAAAAATAAGACTATGTATGCAGACTAAAGAAGGCCCTATATGGACTGAAACATGCTCCCCGTGCTTGGTACTCAAGACTGGATAAATATTTGCAAAAACAGGGTTTTAAGAGAGGTGGAGTAGACAACAATTTATACATAAAATCCCATGAAAATGAACTCCTGATTATAGTTTTATATGTTGATGACATTATGTTTGGAAGCAACAAAGATGAACTAGCAAAAGGGTTTGCTGATGAGATGAAAACAGAGTTTGAAATGTCTATGATTGGAGAACTTAGTTTCTACTTAGGACTGCAAATTCAGCAAAAGAACACAGGCACATTCATCTCTCAAGAAAAATACTTAAAAGAAATGCTGAAAAAATTCAAAATGGAGGACTGCAAACTTGTGACAACCCCCATGATCACGAGATGCAAGCTGTGTGCTGATGATGGGACTGCAGATGTAGATCAAAAACTCTACAGATCCATGATAGGAAGCTTGCTGTATCTGACAGCATCAAGACCAGACATCATGCTAGTAGTAGGACTAGTGGCAAGATATCAAGCAGCACCTAAACAAAACCATCTTCTGGCAGTAAAAAGAATACTCAAATATCTACAAGGAACAACACAGTATGGACTTGGGTATCCTAAAGGCAAAATCTTCACTTTAACAGCATACACATATGCAGATTGAGCCAGTTGTGTTGATGACAGGAAAAGTACAAGTGGAGGTTCTTTCTATCTAGGAGAAAGTCTGGTGGCATGGTTAAGCAAGAAACAAACATCTATCTCTCTGTCTACAGCTGAAGCAGAATATATAGCAGCAGCAGCATGTTGTACACAAGTCATGTGGATGAAGCAAACTCTTCAAGACATGAAGGTAAGAATTGATGAACCTATCTCAATCAAATGTGATAATACAAGTGCTATAAGTATATCTAAAAATCCTGTACTTCACTCAAAAAATAAACATATTCCAATCAAGTATCATTTCCTCCGAGAACAAGTGGCTCAGAAGATAGTAAAGCTGGAATATGTACCAACAAAAGAACAAACAACAGATATATTTACCAAACCTCTTGCTAGAGAACCATTTCAATATTTGAGAGATAAACTAGGGGAAGTATCTGCAGATGCTACTCTATGATATAAAGAGAAAGCACAATTTCAGGGGGAGATCAAAAACGAAAATATCATTCCAGGGGGAGAACAACCAGCAAGAAAAGCATGAATCAAGTCCTCAGGATCAAAGGTTTAAGACAAAAGAACACCAAGGTATTTTCCTAGAGTTATCTGCAATATTCAAGCATGAAAAGATCAATTACAGAGCAAAAGGATCAGTATCATGTTCTGGAACATTATATTAAGAATTTGAATCATAAAAGACGAGTAGTGATTATCATTTGAAGCCTCTTAGCATTTTAGTTGTTGAATCCAATCATACATCTCTGACTAGATAAAGCTGATACAATGTATTCTATGAAGTATCATTATTCAAACTTTTAGCTCCATACAAGTGAAAGAAGTCTATGCGTTTGAAATGTATCAATTTACAGTGTATATTGAAATTCGATAATCCTCAAAGTGTTCTCTCAACAAGTCTTATACATCACTCTGGAGCAGCATGGTACAAATTCAGCAGAAGAGGGGAGGAAGAGCAAACAACAGGAGAAAGAGCAGGAAAACAGGAAGAGCAAGCAACATGAGAAAGAGCAGGAAAATAGAGTAAATGTATTGCCATCAATGCCAAAGGGGGAGACTGTTGGAAATGTTGTCATTGATGGCAAAGGAGGTAGCAGATGCAGAGGCATGAACAGTTACAAGGAGACAAAGATAGACAGTGGAGGCAGCAAAAAGGAAATGAATATTAAGGAGAAAGGCAGAGGCAGAGGAAGCAAATACGGAGACAGAGCCATTATCACATCAGTAGAGGCAGAGACATAGTGACAGAAGTGGCAGAGGCAGAGCCACATTTGTTATTACAGAGAAACCACTGTTATTTCAAGAATAGAGCACTTGTATTCGATTGACATGGAGGTTTTATATATGATAGAACTGTGCATTATATATATGGTAGGTGCGTTATATATATATATATATATATATGGTTTATATATATGCATACATCGAAGAACCAGCGTGAATATGAGTGGAACCATAGTCGAATATCTATATATATATATATATATATATATATATATAATTGAATGGAGCGGAGTCGAATCATAAAAATACATTGAAAAGTGAACGTTTTGTTAAATAATAAATTCGGACCAGAACCTGGAGCGTAGGGAGAAGCGGAACCAAGAACTGGATGAGTAGTAACAATGGTTTAAAGCGAATGGTGGTATTCATCGCACCACTATTATATGGAAGGCGGTATTCTCAAATTGGCAGCGATTCCATAGATTATCTGACACGTGGCTAGGCTACTGTTGCAATACCACCGCTTAAAGTGCACCATCGCGCGTTAAAAATCAACGCTGGATGCCGAGCGAAATGCCCATGGGTCGTTGACCTGGAGAAGGGACATCGGATGGTGGTCACTTGCAGTAGATGCTCGGACGATAAAAAAGATGCGCGAGGGATAAAAAAGGTGGGGCAGGAGCCACGGGTTCATTACAAAGTCATACAGTGTTGGGCTATTAATATTCCGCCGGGTGACAACCTTATTGTAAAGTGGAGAAATATAAAATTTGGTAATATAATTTGAATTACAAAGGTTATATATATATATATATATATATATATATATATATATATATATATATATATATATATATATATATATATATATATATATATATATATATATATATATATATTCAATCGACTAACTAGAGTGTCAACACTAATACACGTTCGAAGAATTAAACTTTGATTATAAAGGTTCGAAGGTAAATATATATAAGCTGGGAATTATAAAAGCCACCATCCCTGGTGGTTGCGAGATAAGTCTCCGCTCAAGACGGCTAGTAAAGCTCGCACTCACTTCTTAACCGTTGATTGCAAGTAGTCAACATAAGGATCGTAAAAGTCAATCGGCGGGGATTCACCACCTATTAATCGTCGTCATTCTCACTCCCGCTAACCGTCGATCGGGCCGCTTCTCGCCCGTTGATTCAGCCGCGCAACTTGGAAATTACATTCCAACATATATTATGTATAATGACTGTATATGTGAAGTGGCGGAACATGGAATTTGTGAATATGGTTTAATACGCCGAGGGTCAATTATTATGTTGCGTAGAATGGTTGTAAATGTAGAATTAGCGCATATGTACACATAAGAGATTTTCAGGTTAAAACTATAGAGGAGTATTGAATTAATATCGCAATTCTTTGAATTGAGATATTAAAATAACCCAGACTTGTTTATATAAATTGCCAGCGTGGAATTAAAGAGAAGTGTGAGATTTCCCCGATTGGGAAATGATTGGGCATGAAACTTGAATGCAATTATGAAAAAGGAAAAAGAAGAGGAGAGCATGCAGAGATACACAGAGATTATAGGTTTGACAGGAATATGTACAGGAATGAGTTGGACAGGTGAATAAGCACAAAAAACAGGGAATATGCAGATGACAGTGAACAAAGAGTATGCAGAACAGGTTCTTAACAGCAGCAGGAAAAGACAAATCCAGTAAAGCCAAAATCCAGAAAAGGAGCTGAGTAAAATTGAAATATGTAATTAAAAATGTGAATGTAAATGTTGTAATTAATTTTTATTGTTTGTGATGCAAAGGCAAGTATCCTAAGGAAAAGACAAAATCCCACTGTAGCATGAAATTTTGTACAAATTATTATGATTTTAAATTGAGTTGGATAAAGAAATGAGGAGGCAGAAGACCAAGGGGTATGACCATCCATTTCGAATTCCTAGAGGAAAACAAACAATCATCAAGAAATTTCTATAAGTAATAGCATCTTTATATGCAAAAGAGTAAGAGGTGTGAGAGAGAAAGCAAATATAGAGAATGTAGAATATAGAAGAGTGAGGCAGAGAAGATTAAGAGAATAAGAGCAGAAAGAGAAGCTACAGAACAGAGCTGATATCTGAAGTAAATCAACAAACATTCAGTTTGATAAATTGAGGAAGTTGGAGCTTCCCTATCAAGTTGCAGCTTGATAGCTGTTAGTTGTAGCTGACTGAGGTTGGAGCCTCCTATAGGTTGGTGCCTGCAGAAAATTGAAGGGAGTTGGTGCTTCCTTGCAAGTTGTAGCTTGCAGAATTGAGGGTGGAGCCTCCTGCAAGTTGGTGTCTGCAGAAAAACAGTGGTGAGAGGGAGTTGGAGCTTGCCTTTGCATCACAACAATAATAAGATGTGGTTTTCTCCCTTTATGGGTTTCCATGTATATCTGGTGTCTCTGTGCATGATATTTATGTGTTGATCTGACTTATATCATCTGCTTAATACCTGCTGCTCTCATATTAAGTCTACTACTATATTATATTAATACTTGCTGCTTACATTCTAAAGATTACTCACACATTAAATTGGATATGAAATGAAGGTGTAAATAAGTTTAAGGAAAAGTTTTTAAAAGATCAGGAATGTGTTAAATCGATTCATCCCCCCCCTCTCAGTTTAACTAACGGTTCAACAAAAGGATCATATGTCTATGGTATATCAGATGATGTAGTACCAAGAGTTCTAGAGGTACCAGACTAGGTAGGATGAGCGCGCGTTCTTTTACTAGGTGTACGTTCTGGTGGTAACAATTGTTTATTTGCTGTTCTACATGAACGACGGGGAAAGGGTTGATATTATTCCACGATTGCTTATTGATTTTATAAAAAAAAAAAAAAAACAAAAAGAGGGTAATACTAGGCAAAAGGTTTACCAAGCAACTGTGAACTACAATATACCGCCCCAGTAAACCAAAGTCTTATGTACGTGCAGGAAATTTCCCTGAATGTTGTGTTCGATGTATCATAGGTACAAGGTGGCCGACTCGGTTACCTATGGATGATAAGAAACCTAAAGTTGTACTCCCAAATATACACAAATGTACGTGGAGGCCCAATTTGTATTAGTGTTGTATAATGCCAAACCGCACAGTGAGAGCATCCCCTTATCCTTTTCATACTAGAACACTGCCCGATATAATTGAAAGTACGTGGAAGAGCTACGATATACTTATGTACGTTGAATTTGGTATCACACTCGGAATGTATTGTAGACAATTAATGACAACGGCTATATTTAACGACGCTGGAACATGTCTTCTAGCCTAGACCTCTAAATGTTATCGTTAATGTTACAATGTTTCCTTAGATAAATTCAGATGAATTTTATGTTGATATTGGTTATTAGTTTGTCTTTCAGGTTCACCATGAGATGTATTGAACATTCCTAGAATGCAATTAAAATGAGAAGCATTCACTTCAAATTGATTTTCGACAATGAAAAAATAGCTACAAGGGATAGAGAAATTAGATTGTAAGCAATCAACAATGAGCACATCTAAATGCAATTTCCCTAAACTATTCTTATGCAGCACTCAGAATCCCTATATGAAAATGCATGTTTTTCTTTTCAATTTATTTTAATTTTATATGAACAAAAAATAAACTAATGCACAAACAATCACTTAAAACTTTCAAGAGAAACGAAGACTGAAATGACAATTCCTATTTTCTAAAATAATGTAATATTCCCAATTAGCCCAAGCTAATGGGAATATTCAATTTTGTTTTACTTTTCTGTTTCATGAATAAATGTGTAAAGGAGGATTATAAAAACTCCTAAAACAAAAAATAAATCAATGCCACATGAACAAAGCTAAATCTGGGCTATTTAAATAAACACCCTTATGTGTGAAAGGGACTGAGACATTTGACTAGGTCAACCATGACCAAATCAATAGCGCTGTCTAGAAGGAGTGATCTTCATTAAGGCACAACACAGTTTTAGTTGGAGGATGTTCATGTGAAAAGAGATATTCCATTGAGATGGTTTAGGGTTATGCAAGCTCTCAATCTTATGAAATGAAGAGAAGGACAACATGAGAAGGTTGTTGATGTGCTTACATTTTTCAGAGTATATTGTCTATTTGGACATCTCATTCTCCTTACTGTTTGGCAGAGATAGTGCTATTTAGAACAAGGATCTCCTGTTTAGGAATCCCATCTCTTTCCTTGAGAGGCCTCAAGGGAGAGCTTTGCTTTTCTTATCCACTATCAGGCTGAAGGCCAAGATTCTTCTTCCAACTACAACACAGATCCTATTGAGGGTTTGGTTGTCTTTGTAGGCTGCAGCAAGTGGATGCTAGATCTACTCAGATCTAGACCAATATAGTGCCTCTTCTTAGTGGGAAAGTTTTATATTCCATTGGAAAGAGTGTATTGGATCACTGGAGAATCAGATCCACATCTTGGCATTGGGCCAAAATTATCTTATGGCATCAGGCCAACCTTATCTTAAACCCTACAACGCATTTTTTCTTCTAGATTTGCATTTTTTTGTAGGTGCTGTTGCGGGGACTTTTAGCATAACATTTTGGAGGAGTGTTTTTCATGTGTTGGGGATCTGCACTTAATATTTTAGATCCACTGAAGATGATCATATTTTTGTACACATACTATCAGATCTTAATCTTCCTGTAATACTGAATATTTCTGCAGATCTGCAACATTACTACAGCTTTTAGATCTCAGATCTACTCCATGTGCTTCATGTATTGCTGAAAACCCCAAGGGGTATTTGAAGTAGAGACTCTATAGTGTATGGTCATAGATATGACTATTCATGCATTATTTTTCTCTATATCAAATTTGTAATCAACAACTGTTGCAACATAATAAAAATAATGCTGTCAAAGCAGTTCTGTTCATTTGTATTGTTGCTGCACCTAATTTTTGAGGATGTTTCTTCATTGGAGGCTTATGTCTCCTTTTATGCATCTTATGGGCTTCATTATACATCTATTTTTCTGTTCTAAATGCTAAAGAAGACTCTCCATATTGGCCTCCTACTCTTACTTGGCTGAACTGCGTTATTTCTATGCAATATTGTTTAGTATTGTTGCATGTTTCCCATTTGGGATATTACAGTGGTATCAAAGCATCATCTTGGCATAGCCTATGCTTATTGAGAAGCCAATATGTCTTTTCAAGGAGATAAAATACAGAATAAGAAGATTGGTTACACAAAGGACAAAGAAGACAAGGGTCAAACCCGTTTATCTAGAAGAATGAAAGGGGAAGAGTTCTAAAAAACTCTATTCCAAACTATGCATGAGCTGAAAAGTGAAATCAGGGGAATGAGGAATGAAAGACTTGTAGATCCTTTGCAGAGATTTGCACATGAAGAAATCCCTATTTCTTCACCTTATGTGTGTGAGCATTCAACCACACAACCAGATCTATAATGTTGTAGCATGCCTACATTCCAGGCAAGAGAAGAAGTAGAAGGAGGGACACCAAAAGAGGAGACTCTTGGTGACTATCTCCAATAATATGAATCTTAGTCTAAAATATTCAAAGAGAATCTAAGCTTCCCAGAGTTTTGTTAGCTCAAAGAAGAAAGAAGATCCAACATATACAAGAGAAGAAGAGGGTGCATGCAACCCACTTTAGGTAGGAATTTTCTACCTACATTTGATGGATAAACCGAGAACTCAACCAAGTCTTGGGTAAAGAAGTTGGACACATATTTTTAGCTGCATCAAGTTTAAGAAGAAGAATCCATAAGAGTAGCAGCACTGCACCTCCAAGGTAAGGCTTATGCCTGGTGGTTATTTGAATCTTCTTCATTGAGAAATGTAAACATCTCTACTTAGGAAAATTTCACTAGGAGGTTAGTGAAAAGATTTGATATTGAGCCATATGAAACTTCCTTGGGTAAGAAAACTAATCCAAAGAGTTCAGAACCTTTGCATGAGATGGAAGGATCCATGAGGATAAATCCATTCCAGAACATTTTTGAAGGGGTTAAAGATATTCTACATGTTTTTCCAAGGGAAAAGGCCCCAATTCAGCAAGAACATTATTCTCAAGAGGAAGACATGACTGTCCCCTTTTCAAGGAGAGATCAAGAGAAAGGATCTCTTATTGATGAAGCATGCTCCATTGATGAGGAGAAGAAAGAAGAAGATCTGGAAAGATCCTCCAGCACTGTGATAGTAGGAGGAGATATATTTTTATTGGAAAGTGGAGATGAAGACATTTCTTCCACTAAGGGGGCTCTTGTATCTTTGTAAGAAGGCCCCAAGGATATTACACATGAGGAGAATGAGCACCATGTGTCTATGATGATAGAAAATGAGACAAAACCATGGAGGGAATGTGTTCCAACATTGCAATCAGTTTTGGGAACACAGACTATGATAGATCAGTCCTTTGTGATCAAGACTCTTGACACCAAGGAGATGATGGGTGTTCATGAGTTAACTACATATAAAGGGAGCACCTTAGACTGTGTGCTCTTGAAGAAGGTGGGTGAAGGAGAGAATACGAAGGATCACAACACTGATATGATGGGAGGTGATCCTACATTACATGGAGAAGAAGATGGGGAAGTTGCTCCACTGAAAAGCACTCTTACATCTATGAAGGTGATGCCCCATTATCATGAGACTTCCACACAAAAATCAGAGATAGATTGGTGTAGTGGAAGAAGTCATAAGATGTTCCCATCTGTTGTTCACATGGGAATGAGCCATGAGACATAATTATAATGTGGTATACCACCTAGAAGGCTACCTGATTTAGATTTGGTGAAATATGTTTCATGCATTGATGCTCCTTTCATAGAACCAAGGGAGGAGGGAGCACTAGAAGACCATACTAAAACACTGAGAGTATGGGGAGGGCTCAAAAAGAGGGAAAGTATTTTTCCCTTGTCACCATTGTATATTCTTTCATCTCATACTACGCTGAGAAAATATGCTGCGAGGAGGAAGAATTACACCATCATGAAGCAAGGAAGGCAATCCTTGAATCAGGAGACAAACTTGTTTGGAGCACACCCTTCCATACATGATAAGAGATGGTGGTCACACATGCATACTTCGGGAAAACCAAGGAGGTTTTGGATAGATGATAGCCTTCCATGGGAGACTAACATCCAAAAACTTCCATTTTCTTTTGAGCATGTGCATATGAAAGAAGAGCAACAAGGAAGGAATGTCAACCTTCCACTTTATACCTTTGGCCTGGGAGACGTCAAGGAGGAGAAAAATGGGAGGCATGACCTTACAACATACACCTTTGGCATGGGGAATTTCAAGGAGGAGAGTAGAAACATGGCAAACATTTCAGATGACACATTATCAACATTGTCATTGTTGGGAAAATTAGATCCATATTGGAAATCCCAACTGCTGGTGGAATATTCCAAGGATCTTCACACTTGCATGGTTCTTGATGACTTGCTACATGATGAGAGCTATTCAATCCTAGATGGAGTCATCTATAATTATGGTAGGATCTTCTTGTCTAGAGCCTCCAATCTCAAGGAAAAGTTACTACAAAAGGCTTATGAGGAGTTCTATTTCAGCCACACATATTCTATGAAGCTCAACAACATCATCTTGAGGGGCTACTATTGGGAGGGCTTTGAAAAAGAACTATATCAGCATTGTCAAAGATGCATGAAACTTGTGGAGATGGATCAGCAACATGACTCTATGAGAGAGTTAAATCAACCCTCTCTTTCTCCTTTTGGGGGAGAGAATAGATCTATGCACCACTCCATTGATAGGAGGAGGATTGTTGGCGAAGAACATGCTCTTGTTACACATGTCTTATATTCTAGTTTCATGCATTATTCCACCATGTTTTTGCAGGCCATGAATCCAAGGAGAAGTATTATGTCTTGTAATCCTCATGGCAAATATTGGGCCACAAAAATTTCTAAATTTGGCCCTCCCTTAGAAGGAAAAGGGAGATTTTGCAACATTGATGGGTGCTTCCTTAAGGCACCAAATATATCTCACACTTTCAGCTATGGTGTGATGGTATGGACAAAAAGTAAGTGGTGGGAAAACCACTTACCATATCTAGATCTCATGCAGGTAGCAGATGCATTGCGTTGGTTCCACATGTGGGACTATGACCCACCTCCATGTGCACAAATTTCTGATTGTATGTACATTGTTTTGATCACCTATATTGATGATGTACTTGCAATTTTTATGGGGATGTATGGAGGAAGGAGGGAAGGTATGCATGTGCCTTATGGGATGGCTACTCTCCATATACTTCATGTTTCATATTTCAGAGAGCGCATTGGGAAAACCATGTTTTTTTCATGTGATCTATTGTCTCCTTATGGGATGAGCTATTTGCATCTCATGAGAACTTTGGAGGAGCAAGTCATAGATGGATGGTTGGGTGAACACTTGGCTTATGGAGGAAGATTAACTCATGTTGGTGTCACCAAGGAAGGAGGGGAAGTGTTGCAAAACTCACCTTATCAGTTGCTTGAGGACAAGGAACAGTTTGGAAGGGAGGACTGTAATATTCCCAATTAGCCCAAGCTAATGGGAATATTCAATTTTGTTTTAATTTTTTGTTTCATGAATAAATGTGTAAAGGAGGATTATAAAAACTGCTAAAACAAAAAATAAATCAATGCCACATGTGAACAAATCTAAATCTGGGCTATTTAAATAAACACCCTTATGTGTGAAAGGGACTAAGACATTTGAATGGGTCAACCGTGACCAAATCAACAACGCTGTCTAGAAGGATTGATCTTCATTAAGGCACAGAGCAGTTTTAGTTGGAGGATGTTCATGTGAAAAGAGCTATTCCATTGAGATGGTTTAGGGTTTTGCAAGCTCTCAATCTTATAAAAGGAAGAGGATGACAACATGAGAAGGTTGTTGATGTGATTACAATTTTCAGAGTATATTGTCTGTTTGGACATATCTCATTATCCTTGGTGTTTAGCAGAGAATAGTGCTGTTTAGCACAAGGATCTCCTATTTAGGAATCCCATCTCTTTCCTTGAGAGGCCTCAAGGGAGAGCTTTTATTTTCTTGTCCAATATCAGGCTGAAGGCCAAGCTTCTTCTTCCAACTACAATGCAGATCCTGTTGAGGGCTTGGTTGTCTTTGTAAGATGCAGCAAGTGGAGGCTAGATCTACTCAGATCTAGACCAATCTAGTGCCTCTTCTTAGTGGGAAAGTATTCTATTCCATTGGAAAGAGTGTGTTGGATCATTGGAGCATTAGATCCTCATCTTAGCACCAGGCCAAACTTATCTTAAACCCTACAGCGTATTTTTTCTTCCAGATCTACGTTTTTTTGTAGGTGCTGTTGCAGGGACTTTTGGCATAACATTTTGGAGGAGTGATTTTCATGTGTTTGGGGATCTGACCTTCACCTTTGAGATCCAATGAAGAGGATCATATTATTGTACACATCATATTAGATCTAAATCTTCCTATAATATTGAATATTTTTGCAGATCTGCAACATTACTGCAGCTTTTAGATCTCAGATCTACTCCATGTGCTTCATGTATTACTGAAAAACCAAGGGGTATTTGAAGTAGAGACTCTATAGTGTATGAATCTATCATAGATCTGACTGTTCATGCATTATTTTTCTCTAGATCTAAGTTGTAATCAGCAGCTATTGCGGCATAATAAAAATAACGCTGTCAAAGCAATTCTGCTCATTTGTATGGTTGCTGCACCTCATTTTTTAGGATATTTATTCATTGAAGGCTTCTATTTCCTTTTATGCATCTTATGGGATTCATTATACATCTATTTTTCTGTTATAAATGCTAAATAAGACTCTCCATATTGGCCTCATGCTCTTACTTGGCTGAACTGTGTTATTTCTGTACAATATTGTTTAGTATTGCTGCATGTTTCCCATTTGGGATATTACAAATAGTGAATTGATGAAATGTAAAATTTAAGTTTCAAAATATTCAACAATGACAAAGAAAACAAAAATAAACATTGATCAAACAAATCCAAAGTGAGGCAAGAAGAGTAGAGGCAGCCTAGTCTCTAGAGGGAGTCAATCACTCAAAAATTCAACAAGCAAGATACTGAAATGAATTTGAAAAAGACAAAATATGATAGATTTTGGTTGGTCACAGGGGAAACACACCCCTGAGTGGGATATAGTGCATTGCAGAGCACTCTCCCTAAGCTAACAGTGCTATTCATAACACTGTGTCAAGACCAACAGTGTGTTGGTGCCAAAGGACTCTCTGAAAAAGAAATAAAACACACTACTTTTGCTAAAACACATTCAAATGACTGAAAATAAGCAAGTAAATTCTATTAGATATTGATGGACAAGGAAAAAACCACCAGGGATGATTCGTTGATCCTTAGTGGAGTCGCCAATTTGTTTTACGGAAATCAAACCTACGGATAAGTATGCTTTCCCTAAGTGTGGTGGTGCACTTAGAACAACAAAAAGAAACATATCTGACCTTTTCCTTAAAATTAATAGATAAAGGGAAGAAAACCTACTTGTAATCTGCTCACTTTTCCTCGTCCCCCTTCGTTGTTTCTGTCACTCTCAATCTAATTGAACTCGCTTGATTAATACCTGCAATGGAAAACAAAAGACAAAAAACAACATAAAGGAAATATTATCTATTCAAGTTAAACAAATTGAATCGATTAAATTCATAAATACACATATAAAATAATTGACACATGCATTAGGAAAGGAACAAATGTATTTATTATGAAGTAGAAGGAAGAGTACAACCCGTTGATCGATTCGATGTCACTCATCTAGCTTTAGTCCCATCCTCATCACAACCCACATCACCAATATAGCAACATAACAGTACATGCAAAATACCTCTAAGAGCTGTGATCTCACCAACATAACTCTACTTAAAGACAAATTATTTCTCTCTTATGCACTATGATCAATGCTCTATTTATAAGAAAATGAAGATAGTATGACATAAATCAATCATTGAATGGATTTTCAAAAAACGGGTGAAGAGGTTTCGTTTTTCATGGGAATAGGAGGATAAGAGGTTTAATGGCTCCATGGTGTCCATATTCAAAGCTATTAGATGAGGTGAAAGTTGGAACAACTTCTAGAAGCCACTAGAGATTGGGAATATTCCCAAAATCCAATGAAAAATTTGCTCCCAGTCAATCAATGCACCCTAAAGTGGGCCTAGATCCTTTACAACGTAGCCTTGCATGGGAGTAGATGATCTGTAAATTAGTTACTGCAGTCTAGGGGTGCATTGATAGCTCAATGGGGCACTTCAACCAGCATCTAAGAAGTGAAACTTCCATGAAGGAAAAACACCGATGGAATGACTTGTTTAGGGCATGTAGAAACTAATTTAGAGTGTGATAGACCCTAATGGATACTATTCTGTATTTCGAATGATGCCCAAATTGACCTGTAACACTATCCATCCTTGATTCTCCTTTGAATGAATGTTTATGCGCAAATCTCCATGTTTTGTGTGTAGACCTTGGACATGAGACCCTTTGATTTGAATGGTGAATTAAAATTTAATACAATCAAAGTTTGAGAAATTAAGGAAATACCCATAAAAAACCATACTTTATAACCCTAACCATACTAGGGGAATTATTTTATGCATGCTGGTTTTTAAAAGGTGATTCAATGTCCGGTGTGATATCGAATTCCACAACCTTGTCTACCAAGCCCTTACTACCCCAAGCCTTTTAAAACACATTCTTTAACCATGAATATGTAAATATTCTGGATAACACTATGCGTTGATCCATGAAATTATAATGATAAATAAAATTTTTGGCGTATGCTACTTACCTAATGCATATAACATAAAAGAGCACAAGATATAGGTACAATTATTATTTTTCAATATGTATATAAAGACAACCAAGGAAATATTTACAATAACCATACAAGTGCAAGGTGACCAAGGAAAACTTTACATTATATACCTGAATGCATCTTGACTGAGACCATTTGCATATTTTGTGATATGACTGGGGTCATTACAACACCTCCCCATTAAGGGGAGCACCATCCTAGATGTTCCAGCTCATAGAATATGTGAAATTTTCATACCCATAAAGGACTGTTGGTTTTTCCATTTAGGTAAGTGTAACAACCCTGGTGAAAATTCCATGTAATAAAAGTTAAAAATAATAACCATGGTTGATGGGACACTTATTCCAAGCTGAATGGTGGGAAAAACATCTTAGTGGGTGTTCATTTCGGTTATTATGGCTAAAGGAAATTGGCAAAGGCAATGGAAAAGGATTTAGAAAGGCATGAGGCATTAATTAACATTTTATTTATGAAAATAATGGAAAATAGGAGAAAAGGAGGGTGAAAGGTCACAGGCTGCATGTGAGGAGGAAATTAAAGGAAAATAGTGGAAAATGAAGAAAATGTGGCCTTCATTAATAAAAATTCTTTTGAGGATCAGTTGGAAAATTTTTACTCACACTTATGGCTCTCGGTCTATTCTCTCTCTCTCTCATACCCTTGGATACTTATAGTTTCTTGGAGCACTTTGGAATTGGAATACGAAAGGCAAGAAATAAAGAAGAAGGAGGAAGCAAGCAAGGAAGAGCAGGATCAAGAAGCTACGGTGAGATTCTTTGGAGGTATCGATTTTGATGTGTGTTTTCCTTGCTAGGTCTGTCATGCATGGTATTGCATGTGGTTATTTCATTTCATGGCATGGATTTTTCTAAGTGTGACAATGTTTTCAGCCTAGCCTTACCATTTATGTATAGATTTAATGATATGGGTTACTTATACTTCGGTTGAGATGGATTCCTGGATGGATTAGAAGCTAAGTGGGGTGGATCTATGAATTTATATAACACATGGCATAGTAACCCCTGAACTGGATTATGGGTTGCGGTAAAGATGGATAATGTGTTGCCTTGGTGGGCCTAAGAATCCTTGCCTGTGAATGGCGAGATATACAATAAAGCTTAGAGGTAGTTTGCCTTAGTTTAGGACCTAGTAACCTAGGATGGATTGCAGAAAAGCTTGAGATGTGGGTGCTCTCCATTTTGGCCTAGTAGTCCCAGGATGGGATGTACGGTAAAGCCTGGAGAGTATGTCTCAGTTTAGGGCCCAGTGATCCCTGATTCATATTATGGATTACGGTAAATCCTGAGATTCTAGGAGACAGGAAAATTCCTCGCAGTGTAGGTGGAGAACTTCAGTAGAATTCATGCTTGTTTGGTTATGAGTCCCAAATTCATGCTTGGAATATGGCATGTAGGTGATTTTCTGAAGAGAGATTTGTCTCAACCAATCTATGGTCGGGTGGAACGTGGAAGTCCCATCTTCGATTGGTTTTATATCCATAAATGAGAATATCATTCCTTTCATATTTGATGTATAAATGTAATCGTTATTATGTGGATTTTCATGTTGTTGTATCCAATGTATTTATGTTTTTATTATGCTGGCTATAAAGATGTATTTTATTAGTGATGATGTATGGCTCTATCCATTTTTTTAATTGTAAATGAATGCACAATGTATCGATGGTCAAATATATTGTATGGAAGCTAATGATGTAGGGGAGAAATGATTCTTAGCGATTCTCAGATAAGTATGAGACCCCTTTTCTCTGTTATGTTGTTTACAACTGTAGATTCAATGTTTCTAACATGTTTGAAAAATTTCTTGTCATGGCTAGGAGGGGTCCATATGAGTTCTTAATGATGGGATTGCTTTCTTATAATTTTCCTATGGTTATTTATCATCTCTGGACTTTTCACGAAGTTCTGGGCAAAGAAATGGGTTATGGGCTTGAAAAAGTGGCTAAAATCTTGGAGGTGCAGGAACATAACTGAGTTTTTTGGGACCTAGCCATTGGTATGCTGTGTTATGCCTGTGGATATAGCCTCTTGGCCACTGGCATGTAGTGTTGTGCTTGCGAATATGGATCAAAGAGTTCAAAATTCCAGTGTTACCTAGGGGTAAGAGGCCTGAATGGTTGGGTTACCTCCTAGGGTGTTGTGGTTGTTGTACAAGGTCTGTAGGTTGTGTTTTACATCATTTCCACTTCCTTAAGGTCACATAGAAGGTTGAATCTCATTATAGTAGCCTCTTGTCACATGTTTACCCTGGTTGGCCAGTTAATTGGGTAGATGTTGGAAGAGGGTGTTACATAGGTGGTTGTTGTATAAGGTCTATAGGTTGTGTTTTCCATTGGTTCCACTTCCTTAAGGTCACACAAGAGGTTGAATCTCATTACAGTATCCTCTCGTCACATGATTACCTCAGTTGGCCAGTTACTTGGGTAGATGTGGGAAGAGGGTGTTACAGAGTGGTATCAGAGCACAGTTCAACCCTTGGACTAGATGGGCAGTGTGTTGGTCATGTTTTTATGTTGGTTGCATATGTATTTCTCATAGCTATCGTGTATGTGCTTGTTTCATTCATGTTGTGTTGGCCATGGTGGTGGTGGTGTCGCCATGGAAGTGCTAATGGTGTTTTTGTCAACATGTTGTCATAAGTGTATGACTGGTTATGTGTTTCTCATGCTTGTGTATTGTATTGGGTGGTGGTTATTGGGTATCCCTCTTAGGGATTTCCGTTGCCTGAGGCAGACTATAAGATTAGCTGTAATTTTCCAAAGGTATCGCATACATGTTCATACTAATATATATAATTGAAAAAGAAATATTGAAAGGATTACGTCTTTGTGGATGTCATATCCTATGGAAAACACCAAGCAGTGAAGTAAAAGTCCTTCTTTACCGGCTCCAAGTCTAGATCCTGCAACCAATCAAGGCACCCATGTAATATCTACAATAGTATAGCTTTATATCAATTAAACTAGCAGATTAGAAACATGAAACAATGCAGATCTAATCCACTCATATCATGCTACAGAGATGATTGAAAAAAAATTGTGACACTGATGCATCGAATGGAAAAAACAGATACAGTTCTATTGATTTATGAAAAGGAGGATTACAACCATGAGTTGCACCAAGCCCTCCTCAATCTTCCAATTCCTCTCTCTCTTTCTCTATCTCCGAGTGTGATGATGCTCAAGGAAGAAAGTTCTCAATGAACTTCACCGATCTTCAAGCCTCACACTACAACAATGAAATTTTGCTCCACGTATAATAAAACCTTCAACCTTAGACCAAGAGCCCACAACTCTAATTTATAGGAGATGGAGAGGACAAACCTTGCCAACTCTTTCAACTAGTTCACATCGGGAAAGATATAGATGTGTCCTCGCTTTCCCATGATTTTCACTTCCATAGGAGTTCAGTTGTGTTTGGAAATTCCTAATAAAATGTTTGTGCCATTTAGTTTCCATTTTGAACTGAATCTTTATGACAAAAAGTTGGAAATGCTAGTCAGTTTTCCGCAAGATATTTCCATTTTCCAATTCAAATATGGATAACGCTGCCTCTTGGGCAAGACAAAGTGTTACCCTAGGCATTAACTCTCCCTTTACATGGCTCAGGTGTGTTATAACTCTGCCTAGATGTTTCTGGGGTGCGTTACCTTGGCAAAAATGGGTCTTGTCTAGGTCATTTTCTTCCTTCCATGTTACCTTCTTCTCTGAGCTAATGAGGAGGTCATTTTTCTTGTAATAAATGCCCCCTAAAGTGTGAGGTCAGAGATGAAGACGATGGCCGAAATAATTTATAAAAAGTGTAGTAGAATGAGAGAAATTGGAGGATTGAGGAAAACCTGAAACAACAACATATGTCAGAAAATATAGTATCTGTCTTGAGTCGGACATTCCCATGCTCAGTAGCTAATAAAAATGATTTCTCTAGAGTAGGGATATGAAAAATGTGTCCACCTTGAAGCATAACGTGGAAGCATCTGTTATAACATGATCAAACTAATAAGATGTCTCCAAAAAGCAATATTGCAACTTGGGAGAGAAAACACAGCTGTAATGGTGTAAGCCTCAACCCAAGGTCTTGGTCGCCGCTTCACTAAAATACATATTTCTGCACATGTGAATAAATGTGTTATATTCGAACATGTGGGAAATCATCTTATTACCAGTAAATAACAAAAAATTTTAACAAACGCGAGGGTGGCCACTGATAAGGATGATGGTCCCAAAAATGCACAATACAATCTAGCGAGTGTGAATAAAAGGAGTTGATGTCTAACACTTGTAGAATCATTTGACCGGGAGTCAATAATGAGAACCCCCAACCACAAACAAGGTGACTTGCCACTGATGTCTTCAAGTACCCGAGTACTAATGTGTTTCTGCATCAACTTCCTAGAGAAGATGTTGAAGTCGATAGAAAGAGATCTGTCAAAAGGTAGGCAGTGAGGCGTCATACATCAGTCGACATGAAACATGAAAAGATGATTTTTTTTATGGAAATAATCAAGAGAAAATGGGAATAACTGACAACAAATAAGTTTTGGTATATGATGGCTTGGTTGATACAAGAAGTAGATAGCGGGATCCTCTTGAACAATAGAAGGCACTCTAACAAGGTACTAGGAATCTTAGGCTTAATGAACACCAAAGAGTATCAGGATTCACCAATGCAGGAACATTGGCATACCAAGGATAAACTCATAGATGGTAGGGTTCAGCTAAATGTGAGAGAGTTTTGTGGGAAGTGCCATGTTCAAGATTTTTTGATGCGGAATCGACCTTCAAAATGTAACAGAATAAGTATCCAGTTTGTCCAATTTTTTATTTTCCTGATTAAGTTTAACGAGTCCAGACGGGTAAAATCAATGATCTTTTCATATTTAGAGAGTCTGAAAAACATCGTAAAAGACAACTCTAGGGGTTACCTTTGTCGTGTTTGATAACCGTGCACGACGAAGGGAGAATAGTAAGCCCGAAACAATTCATTTTCCATGAGTTAGTCCATTGAATCTGGAAAAGTGAGAAACCTATGTTTAATGGAAATTTGTCTCATTTTTTTATGAGTATGAGGAGATGGAGTAAACTCAATGTTATTTGTGAAATTTTAACGAGTCCAAAGAAGAAAAAATCGATGCTCTCCGTGAATTTTTAACGAGTCCCTCGGAGAAAAACTCGGTTAATTTTTCTGTTTAATGAGCTTTGAAAAATATGGAAAAGAATGGTTCATATTTCTTCGTTGCAGTAGTTTAATGAGCCCGAAAAAGGCAACACGGGGTTTTTTTGGTTTTACGAGCTAGAAAAATTCCCTAAAAATAAAGCTCGTACCTTCTTCATGTAAGTTTAACGAGCCTGAAGAAGATAACTCGAAGTTTTTCGGATTAACGAGCGAGAAAAATACCATAAGAAGAATGCTCAGGGGTTTTTTCAGTTTTACGAGCTAGAAAAAGTCCCTAAAAATAAGGCTCATTGCTTCTTTGCATATGTTTAACAAGCTCGAAGAAGGGAACTCAAGTTTTTTTAGATTAACAAGTGAGAAAAATACCATAAAAAGAATGCTCAATGCTTCTTCATGTAAGTTTAACAAGCCCGAGGAAGGGAACTCGAGGTTTTTCAGATTAACGAGCGAGAAAAGTACCACAAAAATAATGCTCAGAGTTTCTTGATTTCTTTCTCGTTAGTAGAAGGATCTATGTTGGGAATTTTCTCATAAGGCCAAGTAAAGATGTCACGGAATTCCTTAAAAAGGAATGTGAAGCGTGCAATTTCCTCTGGATTGGAATTAGCTCCAATCTGAATGTTTTGGTCGAGATATCTATGAGAATAGTCTTGGAAAGATTTCCTATGCTACCTTCTGAATCGATAGTTTGAACAGTCGTATATGCAGAGGAAACAATCTCAGGTGGGTCAAAATATGGGATTTGAGTAGTGATCGCATCTGAATCAAACATCGAAGCGCGATGATGGAACTCTCCCCAAGGTCGTTCTTCTAGAGAAATAATTTCTCGACTAGCTTCATCCGTAGGTAGGATTTCATTGAGGAGATCACTAGGAAGAACCATGATTGGCGGGAGGGTGGTACCATTGGTCAAAACTAAAGCAGTGGAGGGTTTAGATGCTACTTGGATGGCTTGATAAGCCAACTCTGTCGGTGATAGCGACATCTGATCTCCATAGGAATCAATGTTTGAAGGTGCCGGTAGGATCCATGGATCGATAGAGCCATCTAAAATGGTGGATATCATTGCAATCGTATGTGGAACCTTAGGCGGTGGGAGAGGAAAGCATCCCATCAGGGAAGATGCCTTCAGAAGACTGTTACTGACACTGACGTACGAGTCAGGAACGCCTCCTACTAGGGGTAAAATACTACTTGGTAATGCAGAATAATCGAGGGTGTAAAAGGATAATTGATCTACTATGACTATTTTCCCATAAAATGGAAAGAGGATGAGTCGGAATATTGAAGAGACAATGATAGTCATTGCGTAAGACCAACTGCAACCCAGCAATAGATTATAGTTGAGATGATGATCTATGACTTCTATGTCCACCGTTATCGTTTTCCCACTAAGCGAAATGGGAAAGCTAGAAAGGAAGCCTTTTGGGAGGAAAGTTTGGCCATCGAAAGCTTTAAGGGAATTTGACGGCAAAGACAAAGTAGGAGAACCCAAAGTGAGCCAGGATTCAGTTGACATAATGCTGGTCGAAGCAACTTCGTCTATGACAATGAAATGGATTGGTCTCCCTTTCAACACAACTTGCACCTCGAATTCAAGTTTGTGTGAGAGGCGAGGTTTAGATTTCTCCATGTCGAAGATGGATAGCGTAAAATGCTAGGGGTCGATTCCACCAATGGTTGAAAGCAGAGCTTTCCTTTGCATTGGGCAGGTTTGCAATACTTCAAGTGTAGACATGGCTAACAGTGCTTGTGCCAAATATTTTACAATATTGTAGTTTTGGGCAGCACGTGCAGAGGTGTTATGAGTCGTGTGTCGAAGTGCCCCTTTGGGGGGATGAATTGTGGGCTCAACAACAGGCCTTTCGATATGAAAATTGTTGGGCAGTGGTGGATTCAAACTGGTACCAGGTTCCTAAGCATCAATGATAGGATTTCCATAGATTTTGGCTCGTGTTTGGAGTTCAACACTTTCTACACCATAAATGGTGGATGATCCTTCACCGGAAGGATGGGTACCACCATGGCCCCTTTGCGGAGGTTACGGTGGGCTTGCAACCATGTGTTGTTGTTGATACTATGGATTAGGGAAGGGATTATGAAAAATGGAAGGTGTCCTCCCAGAGTCCTTGTTTGTGATAAAATCTATGCATTCCTGCAGCCGAGGACATTTGTATGTCAAGTGGTCCTCCACATAGATTTTACAAGGAAATTTCATGGGTTTATCATTTCCTTTTTTGTTCTTAGTAGTGTTTTTCTAATTGGGATTATTCTGAGTGTCAGACTGCTCTTCAAAGAAGAGGTCTTTTTCTTGTTCATATTGTTCTTGCCATTAGGTTTTTGTGAAAACTGCACAGAATTTACCTCAGTGGTAGGAAGAGTAGTCGATTGGTTAGGGGCGGTGGCAGCCGAAGATGGATGGGAGGTTTTCCCACTAGGATTTTTTATGGCTACGCCGGAGATTGCACCAACAAGGCCGTCGGCGTGCGCTCTAGGTTTTTGAGCAGCGGGAGGATTCAGATTGCCGGGGCATTGGGGAGTAAATCGTACAGCGTGCCAGATTACGAATAGATTAGATCTAAATGCTATGCATCATGGATGGATTGGTCTTCTGTGACCGCACCAGACAAGCAAACGTCATTAGCTATGGGTGGTAAGAGTGACTTACAAAACCACTTGCACAAGAGATGATTCGGGATTGGCACTTTGACCAACCTCCACCTATGTCTCCATTCATGAATGTGATCGGAGATGTGGGTGGCGGTGTCTTGGCACAACGAGGTTAAGAGTTTCGTGCCGGTTTTGTATCTAATAGGTAATTGGAAGTTCTTAAGAAATTTCGTAGCTAAGGCACCAAAAGTGTTCATGGCCCCACGTGGTAGCCCAATGTACCATTTAGCAGCATTGCCTATGAGAGTGTGGGGGAAAATTCGAAGCCAAATACTATCATCCACCATGGAGTTAGAAACAGACCATAGATGAAAGGTGATGACGTATGTAGCCGGATCATCCCCTTGTTTCCCATCTAATTTAGGGATTTCAGATGAAATCTTGTGCGATACTAGAGGCCATAGTGGGTATTGGTCAGTTTGTAGATGTTGGAGATGTCTAGAGTTGCCAAAAATGGAAATTGCATGTTTTCCCCTGGATCTAGCCAAGGAAGTATTGGCTGACCATTTGGACCGTAGGGTCCACCCATCAATGTGTTACCAATGGGGATAAGTAAGATAAGTGGGGGTGTAGGGGTGTATGGTTGCTGTCCGTAGGGTATGTTGTACCGGGGGGGGCGAACTGTTGGTTTCCCCAGTGTAAAAGTTACCCCCTTGCCCAAATTGATTTTGTGGTTGGTTCGCCCATATGGATGCGATAGAGTTAGCCAAAGGCATATTTCTATTCACATAGTTAAGCATCGACATAGACCCTACACTGGAAGTTTGACCACTCAAAGGAAAAAAGTTAACGATAGGCTGTTCCGTTTATCCCAATGACTGTAGGGGTACTGAAGTGCCCCCCGGCATTTATGTGTTGGTGACACTACCCCCTAGAATGATTTCCAAGGGGTTTGAACTTAGCAAAGGGTTCCAACTGAAAGGGTTGCTAAAAGGAACCGAAGTAGCCCTTCTAGCGGGATCAGAAACCATGGGTCTCGATGCAGTCACAATAGGAGTAGATCCCGAAGGATTCAGAGGTCTGCTAATGGTTGTGGTGACTAGATTTCTAGGACTGGGTATAGCCTGGCTACCACGGTTGCCAATTATTGGCATAGAGCTGACAACCATCGAGGAAGATGGTGGCTGACTAGAGTTGGTTACCATCGGCATCGACCCATGGGTGCCGATTGTGAAACGAATGTTGGTGTAGCCGAAGACATATCTTGGTCTAGTGTAACCTGAAATAACACGGGCCTCGACGGGTTAGTGAGAGGAGGATTGGAAGGAGGTATGACTCCTTCCATAAAAGGATCCTCTAGAAACTTTGAATGATATGGAGATATGTGAAAATAAGGGGTTGTCACTGGAGACTGCTCTTCCGAAGAAGGCACTGGATCATCGAGACTCAACTCCTCCTCCGGTGTTAACGGAGGGGGATCTCGCTGTCATCGAGACAAATCACGAGGGTCGAAGGACGCCATGGTGACCTGTTTACCTTTATCAAATTTTAATTATTTGTGATGTATTATAAAGTCTTAGTGATAGTAACCACACACCTAAAAAAGAAAAAAGAACAAAGGACTTCTAAAATAAATCAACATGTAGCCAGAACAGGGTGGCCTTGTCTGAGTACTATCGTTTTCTAGAGATGAAACCCAGCCTCACAATAGCATACAGAGAGGGTTGGTCAAAAACATAGTTATGGTTACTCTAGAGCTTCGCCCGAACCTGAGACAATAGGTGTAAGCACTCTCATGAAGAAGAGTATCCTCCCAAAGACTGAAGACAGAGTAGGTCTGTCTGTTTTAGGTACTAGGATAGCCCATCCCACTCACCTTATGTAATTCCCTAAAGTGTCTAGCAACTAAAGATAATATGAGTGGTAGGATTTGAAAGATAAGTGTCTACCCTGGTGTTGTCTCGCACTTAACTCTGGTGGTAGTGGAGTGGCCCTGATAATATGAGTGTAGTAGGATTTGAATTTTTAATGAATCTAGTTTCAAATTTTGAGATCTTGGGTGATTTTCTCACTTATCCTACCCCAAGATCCTAGCCTGAAATACTGTTGGTGTGAGCTCAAAAAAATTTATATGATTAATTTTATTATCACTTGATTCTTAGTGTCCTTGATTATTAGTCTTGCGGAGGGGGAGTGGACGTATGAAATGTGATGAGACTCTGACACAAAAACCATGCAGAAACATGCTCTAAAGATTCAATTAAATGAAGAGTTTATTCTACAAGGAGATATTATTTCAACATCCGTGCACCAAACATTCAAATAACATAGTTCAAATTTAAAGATTCAGCCATCTATCTATCTTCTCTTAACAACTTTTTAACAAAATTTTTTTAGAAGTAATTCAACTAAGTTCAAAAAACTTAAAAAAAAATAAAATATTCTTCAAAAAGTAGTGGCTACTAACATTAAATTTTTTAAACAATAACTAAAGACAAAAATGCTAACTAGTAATCAAGCATAAGGATCCAGCAAAAGAAGCTAATCTAGTGGCCAATAACTCCACAGCCAAAGGGAAACAGAACAAAGGTGTAAACAACAGATTTTGGCTAGGTAATACTGGAAAGCAGAGGCTACAGAGCGTTAATATTGAGACTAACGCACTGTATCTGAGCATAAGTAGTGTTATAATGCACCGAAACACTCTCAGGGGGAGCGTTACTCAGGGTAAAGTTGCATAGATGGTTAAGCAGGGTCTAATCTAGACTTTGTGAGATTTTGAGATTATTACTGAGCATATAAACCGGTCGGAAGGATATGTGAACAGAGGAAAAGAGGTAAAGTCATAGGAAAAACCCAGAAACTTGGGGTTTACTTCCTAGTGGAGTCACCATTTCTGCTATAGGGTAATATGCTTGGGTGGTGGTTATTGGGTATCCCTCTCAGGGATTTCTGGTGCCTAAGGCAGAATGTAAGATTAGCTCTAAAGTTCCAAAGGTACTGCATACGTGTTCATACTAATTTATATAATTGACAAAGAAAGATTGAAAGGATTACCTCTTTTTGGATGACAAATCCTATGGAAAACACCAAGCAGCGAAGTAGAAGTCCTTCTCCACCGGCTCCAAATCCAGACCCTGCAACCAATCAAAGCACCCATGTAATATCTACAACAATATAGCTTTCTATAAATTAAAATAGCATATAAGAAACATAAAACAATGCAGATCTAAGCCACTCATATCATGCTACATAGACGATTGAAAAACAATTGTGACATTGATGCATCGAATGGAAAAAATAGATACATTTCTATTGATTTATGAAAAGGAGGATTGCAACCATCGGTTGCACCAAGCCCTTCTCAATCTTCCAATTCCTCTCTCTCTTTCTCTATCTATGAGTGTGATGATGCTCAAGGCAAAAAGTTATCAATGAACTTCGTTGATCTTCAAGCCTCACACTACAACAATGAAATTCTGCTCCACATATAATCAAACCTTTGACCTTAGACCAAGAGCCCACAACTCCAATTTATAGGAGATGGAGAGGACAAACCTTGCCAACCCTTTTAACCAGTTCAAATCGGGAAAGATCTAGATGTGTCCTCGCTTTTCCTTGATTTTTCCTTCCATAGGAATTCAATTGTGTTTGGAAATTCCTAATAAAAGGTTTGTGCCATTTATTTTCCATTTTGAACCGACTCTTTATGAGAAAAAGCTGGAAATGCCAGTCAGTTTTCCGCAAGGTATTTCCCTTTTCAAATTCAAACACAGATAAAGCTGCCCCTTAGGAAAGATAGAGCATTACCCTAGGCATTAATTCTCCCTTTGCATGGCTCAGGTGCGTTATAACTCTACCTAGCTATTTCTGGGGTGCATTACCTTCGCAAAAATGGGTCTTTTTTAGGTAATTTTCTTCCTTCCATGTTACCTTCTCCTCTGAGCTAAGGAGGAGGTCATTTGTCCTGTAACATGGACTTTGGGGTAAGGGAAGACCATCATACAAGTTGGTATGCTTGGTATGCAAGTATGTGATTCATGGTTTTTGTAAGCATTAGGGTTACTTATATGTTTGTCATTATATTATTATGGTTACACACGTGATAAATTCCAGTTGATTAGTGTAGTTGTATGCATTACGGTTATGTGTGTGCCTTTCATTATATTGATTTTCTGGTTACATACATGATAGATGTTAGTTAATTAGTGTGATCATATGTACATGCGTTGGTTAGTCAAGCATGGTATTAACTTGATGACTATGTTATATGTTGTTGATGAATATGTTATAGGTTAAATTGTAGTTAGCTCAATGATTATGTTATATGTTGTTGATGAGCATGTTATATGTTAACTTATTGTTGTTATATGCTAGTTAAATTGATGATTATGGTTTTAATATCTTGATGTTATAAGTATCATGCTAAATTGGATTGGCCTAGGCAGATTGTTAGAGTTATGACATTCAAGTATGAGTCGACAAATTTATGCTATTGTGTTGTACTAATCTAGACTAACTGTGAAGATATGATTGTTATGCATGAAAAAATTGTTTATGAGTTTATGATGCAAAAATTTTATATAGTTACTGTTATGGATATCATGACCTTATTTATATTTTATTGGATATGTTGTGAAGTTATATCGTGCTAATATAGATTGTCTGTGTAGGAAAGATAGCCTCCCCTGAGGTACATCAAGGTATGAGCTTGCTTTTGTCGTCTACTTTATGCTTGAATGTTTGATTATGTTGTTTATTCGATGTTCAAGTGTTTGGTGTATATTATGTCATTTATATGTTTTTTGAATGTTTTATTACTTGCATGATATGAGTATGTGCCTATAAGATTGCATGAAGAAATGATCTTGTTTTGAGATGGTCATACTAACACACATGTGTTGAAATAGTTGATGATTAGAGGCTTAGTATTTAGCTCAAAAATGAAAGTGCTCAGAAATGATCCAAACTAGAACTACCACGTAGAGCTCGTCGCCAAGATTTCGTTTTCCCAAACATGTAAAAAATGTGTAGAACAATGACACATTGATGACTTGGAAGTCCATTCAGCATCTCAAGAATATCTAGGGAATATTCTCCAATTTTCATCCAATGACACTGTGACAAGTGGCATAGTTATATTCACCAATGTTGCTTGGGAATTGAATTTTTCTCCCTATTCTAAGGTTGAAATTTTAATTATGGGTGAATTATTATTTTTTATATATGGTGGAAATTGAGCCAATGGAGAAGGGACACGTGGAGCAGACAGGGGCTGCCGTTTGCCCTCCCCCATGGCAATGAAGGTTGGTGCAACATATTTTATATCCTAAGTCAGGTTTCAAAGTTTCGCATTGCAAAATTATATCACCGAGGAGGGGCAGAGGTCGGGGTCGACCCCATAACCTCCCCCATGCTAGCGCTAACATTAACCAATACTCCACATAGTGTTACTTAAAAAATAGGGGTGCCCAATTGTATTTAAAATTGATGTGTTCCAGTGTTGGGCAGAGGAGGGGGCCATCCCCGTGGGCCAATCCCCTCACCATAAGACTTCACCATGTGATTTTGCTGGAGGGATGTTGAGGTAAATGTGCTTAGTGCTAAACACAGATTTAATTATTGTTAATCCATAGTTAAACTGTTAATTAACCTGCGGTTAATCTGGTGGCGGAGTTGGCAGAGTCCGCCAATTGTGGCGGAAGTCCAAATTTAGTGGAGTTAGCTTGATAGTTTCCAGATTTGGTGGAGAAAATATAGGAAAATTGGTTTTCGCCATAACTGAGGCAATTTTCAACCAATTTTGGCTTAGGAGGAGTCATTCTTGGTATATTTTGATGTTTTGGAGCCATTGGAGCAGGTTGCACAGGCAACAGGAGAATTTAGACACCATTTTTTCACAATTGAATCTAATACAAAGGCACATGCCATGGAAGATGGACCAAGGAGATGTAGCATAGGAGGGGTGAAATCCTTCATCAAAACCATGTGTATTTGATTTAGTTTTCATGGTTTGATGTGTGTTTATATGCTACTATTCAATGTTTAGTTTCCATGCTTTTATGTTCAAGAAATCAACTTAATCTCATCAAGTTTGTTTGTTTATGAATCATAAGCACATATTAAAACCCTTGTACAAGAAGAAAACATATATTAAATATGAAATTGATATTAACACGACAATAAATAAAAATCAAATTAAGATCAATATGGTATCAGAGCAAAGGTTATTTTCTTGCTTTGCTTGATATTGTGCAAGAAGGGTTTTAATAGTTGAAATTTTGTGATGCTTACAAGGTTGAAGTTGCACAGAGGAGAAGGGAAGCTATTGGTTGCTAGTCCTAAGGTTAGGACCAAAAGAAAGAGATCTGAGAGAGCATCATCTTCACCAAAATTTCCCCTCATAGCTGCACTTGAAGCACCTCAAGTTCTATCTCTAGAATTTGAGATTGAAGAGGTACAAATTGCACAAGAAGTTGAGTTGATTGAAAAGGTACAATCATCAAAAGTTGAGCAAGAATCCTTAGCCATTATGTTAGGTGTTGGAGAGACTCAAGGAAATTTAGAAGAGCATGATGTCAAGAGAGACTTTAATGATATTAAGAGAATAGTTAAAATCATGTTTGATGCATTCACTGTAGAAAGGGAAAGAGAAGGTTCTAAGCCTCCACATGGAGAAGGAACTTCATATGATAAGAAGGATGAAGAGAAGAGTTTGAAGGGCAGTGGAAGAAAGGCACCTCCATCTCCACCATCCTTATCCTCATCGTCTTCATCAGCATCATCTTCCATTTCCACCACAAAAACCACCCATACTCATTCAAAAACCTGAAAATGAAAAAATCCATTACTCAAGTTGGACAATAAGTTTGAACTTCCCATGTACAATGGTGAAGTAAATGTATAGAATTTGGAAAATTGGATCTGTCAATTGGAAGTATACTATAGAATTCAGAATCTACAAGAGGGCGACATAAAGATCTAGTTGGATTCATTGAGGCTAGAAGGAGCAACACTAGTTTGGTGGGAGGAAAAGACTCAAGAGGAAATGTGAATCCATGGTAAGATATCCATTTCTTGGGTTGAATTTATTTCTTCCATTAAAAGAAAATTTCATCCATTAGCCTATATGAAAAAAGCAATTATGAGTTGGCAAAACTTTAGGCAACTCAAGGGTTAAAGAGTTCAAGAGTATACCCAGGAGTTTAGAAAGAGGGCTTTGTTGTTAGGAGTAAACTTGTGTTCCCAAGGAACACTCTTGAAATAAATTTGGGGTTTAAATTCCTATTTGAAACATACTATCCTTATGTTTAACCCAAGAAACTTAGATGAGGTATGTGTGCAAGCCATGTTAAGCCTTAGAATTGCCTTCTCTTTTACAAACCTTCACTTCATTTCATCATTATTTTATCCACTTCATAAGCCTAAAATCAATGAAGAATGATTAGGATTGCTTAAAGGTTACATGAAATTGGAATTAACATATTGTATTTTCGCGATTTTCTGTTACAACAATTTTTACTTGCCAATACTAGCTAGGAATACGAGCATTTAGTGGTGGCCAACGTAGCATTCGTAGGCGATCCGCATTTTATTGTTTTACAGTTTGAGTGGGTTCCAGGTGTCGTCTGAAGGAAAAACGCATATGGGCAGATTCCTTACCTCATCCACATCATTCGTTGCTCTCCAAAAAGTCTGAGCAAAAATATCTAAGTGGTTATGCACGTGGGACACCCAAACTAAGAGGCAGTCTCCTATTAAAACACGGATTCTACAGGTGTCCGCAATGATGAACGAGGCTGTCAATAAGAGTTTCAATTTGATTAGAAGTAGAAAGACACTTATCCCTTTATTTTCTCCAGTTCTGTTATGTAAATTTGCTATTAATATGCTTGGGGAACCGAGAGCTAGAGGTTAGATCTTAGTTAGATTTTGGCTTTTGCTGCTAAATTTCAGAACCGTGAATACTCTGTTTTCCAGTCTTTTTCTCCTTTAATGGAAGCGGTATCATTTTAGTGCAAGAGCTGAGTCAAAGTTAAGTGGATTTGCAAGCTAATCCGGCAGTAGAGGGCCCCTACTGCCCGAGAAGCTCCGTTCAGATGATTTAGATAAGTAGCGTTAGCTTGATTTCGTTTTCAATTTCCAATTTCAATAGTTTTATCAACTTCATGTTTTCCACGTTCATTTACATTACATATTACAGTTAGTTGCACTGTGGTTTAATACTTCGGAGTTAGAATGCATGTGGTTCAGTTCTGTTATTTCATTTTCAGTTTGATAATGACTTTCTTTAGTTTAGTTTTAGTTCATTTTGTTTCAAGTAGATTAATGACATTCTAATTTAGTTGTAATCATTGTCCTTTAATATTGATAGATAGCGTTCTAGCTTGATGTTATCCATTGTATTTTAAGTAGTTCTAGTTGTCAAAATTAGTCTCTCGGCCTTCATTATTCACAACTTACTTTTGTTCTAAATTTTTATTAATATATCATCACATGAACAGAGGTCAGTAATATCAGTTTAAGGCTTTGATTATTCTGCAAATCTTTTACAAATTCACCAATAGCCTTTTTCCCAAACATTATTCTAGAAAATCTCTAAATTTCTGAATAAGGCTTAGTAGTGATAAGTCAAGTTGCAAAATAGAATAACTTCAACATCATAGGATAATTTAGATTTTTGTAATATTGTGAGTTGATTGTTTATTTAGGAGAAAATTTCATTTACACTTAGCTTGTTCATTTTCTCAGGTCCATTTCAATTTCATGTTGTGAGTTTACAATAGAGTCATTATCAAGCTTTGTATTTGTTGGTTGCTAGTCATAGTTAGACTCTGTTTTGTTTCAACATTTGCATTTATTTACCATCATAGTTTAGGCTTCACTCTGTTTTGACCAATAGTTTCCCTTCATTTAGCACTTAGTTCTTTTCCTTTTCAAAATAAAACCATAAAACCAAAAACATCTGAAAACACTAGACACAACGAAGTAGGAAAAGGTTACTTAGGCACATATGGTGCACTTCACTTCAGCAGTTTACTGACCTTGGTGCACCATATGTGCCTAAGTAACCTTTTTCCTACTTCTTTGTGTTTAGTGTTTTCTGATGTTTTTGGTTTTATGGTTTTATTTTGAAAAGGAAAAGAACTAAGTGCTAAATGAAGGGAAACTATTGGTCAAAACAGAGTGAAGCCTAAACTATGATGGTAAATAAATGCAAATGTTGAAACAAAACAGAGTCTAACTATGACTAGCAACCAACAAATACAAAGCTTGATAATGACTCTATTGTAAACTCACAACATGAAATTGAAATGAACCTGAGAAATGAACAAGCTAAGTGTAAATGAAATTTTCTCCTAAATAAACAATCAACTCACAATCTTACAAAAATCTAAATTATCCTATGATGCTGAAGTTATTCTATTATGCAACTTGACTTATCACTACTAAGCCTTATTCAGAAATTTAGAGATTTTCTAGAATAATGTTTGGGAAAAAGGCTATTGGTGAATTTGTAAAAGATTTGCAGAATAATCAAAGCCTTAAACTGATATTACTGACCTCTGTTCATGTGATGATATAATAATAAAAATTCATAACAAAAGTAAGTTGTGAATAATGAAGGCCGAGAGACTAATTTTGACAACTAGAACTACTTAAAATACAATGGATAACATCAAGCTAGAACGCTATCTATCAATATTAAAGGACAATGATTACAACTAAATTAGAATGTCATTAATCTACTTGAAACAAAATGAACTAAAACTAAACTAAAGAAAGTCATTATCAAAATGAAAATGAAATAACAGAACTGAACCACATGCATTCTAACTCCGGAGTATTAAATCACAGTGCAACTAACTGTAATATGTAATGTAAATGAACGTGGAAAACATGAAGTTGATAAAACTATTGAAATTGGAAATTGAAAACGAAATCAAGCTAACGCTACTTATCTAAATCATCTGAACGGAGCTTCTCGGGCAGTAGGAGCCCTCTACTGCCGGATTAGCTTGCAAATCCACTTAACTTTGACTCAGCTCTTGCACTAAAACGATACTGCTTCCATTAAAGGAGAAAAAGACTGGAAAACAGAGTATTCACGGTTCTGAAATTTAGCAGCAAAAGCCAAAATCTAACTAAGATCTAACCTCTTTCTCTCGGTTCCCCAAGCATATTAATAGAAAATTTACATAACGGAACTGGAGAAAATAAAGGGATAAGTGTCTTTCTACTTCTAATCAAATTGAAACTCTTATTGACAGCCTCGTTCTTCATTGCGGACACCTGTAGAATCCGTGTTTTAATAGGAGACTACCTCTTAGTTTGGGTGTCCCACGTGCATAACCACTTAGATATTTTTGCTCAGACTTTGTGGAGAGCAACGAATGATGTGGATGAGGTAAGGAATCTGCCCATATGCGTTTTTCCTTCAGACGACACCTGGAACCCACTCAAACTGTAAAACAACTGCGGAATGCGGGATCAGCTACGGAATGCGCGATCAGCTACGAAATGCCTGTATTCTGTAGCTATTTTGCAGAAAATTGTTAAAATAGCAAAAATCATGAAATACAATATGTTAATCAATTGCATGTAACCTTTAAGCAATACTAATCATTCTTCATTGATTTTAGGCTTATGAAGTGATAAAAGAATGATGAAATGAAGTGAAGTTTTGTAAAAGAGAAGGCAATTTAAAAGCTCAAAAAGCCACACACATCTTGAAGCAAGGGGAAAGAACATACAGGAAGAGGGTAGTAAGAAGAAGCCATTCAAGGATAAGGGAAAAGATAAGGGAGGAAAATGGAAGGGAAAGAAGAATGCAATCATTAAAAAAGAAGGGGAGAAAACTACAAGAAAACATTGTTCCAAATAGGGGCATGATGAAGCCCACTGTTGGAAACTACATCCCAAACTATGGCCTAAGAAACCAAATAACAAGGGGAAACAAAATATGACTGCCACCACACAACATGATCTTGGATCCGATTCTGGAGATGAGACCAAGATCGTAGCCATGGTCAAAAAGGGAAAGGAAGACATAGCAAGTACTAGTTCCTGAAATAGTCACAACAACACTCCAAATGAAGACACAAGGATAGAATTGTTCCATGTGAGAGTGATTTCAAATCATAAAAATATTGATGCATTGTTTGATAGTGGGACACAAGAAAACCTAATTTCATAATACTTGGTCAATAAGATTAACCTTGAATCTGTACCACATCATAAACCATACCCTTTGGGTTGGATAGTTAAGAATGCCAATTTACAGGTTACAAGGAAATGCATATTTCAATTTTCTATTACTGAAAACTTTGTTGATGAAGTCAAGTTAGATGTGGTTCCACTTGAAATTTCTTGGATTATGTTGGGAAGTCCATATTTGTATGATAGAAAAGTGGTGTTTTATCAACATGAGAACACATATCATTTTCTTAAGGATGGAGTAGAGTATATTGTGAGAGCTCATCGCAAAAGGCTAAATATTTCTTTAGTTAATGCAAGGAAAATGAAGAGGCTAGTTAATACAAGTAAAAATTTTGTGCTTCTCATGATCAAGAAAAAGGATGATGTTGACTATGAATATTTCGAAGGGTGTGATGAAAAATTAAAATCTTATTTGTTTGATGTGGTAAGTCAGCATGGCGAGATGTTTCAAGAATGAAGTGGGTTAGCTCCCAAGAGGGGAATTCAACATGAGATTCAACTGCAGCAGGATGTTCCACTTCCAAATATTGGTATATACCGCATGTCAATTATGGAGAGTTTGGAAATCAATAATAAAATCCAAGAATTTCTGAACAAAGGTATCATATGCCCATCTAATTCTCCATGTGGTTCACTGATTTTTTTGGTACCAAAGAAGGACAAGACTTGGCGCATGTGCATATATTTTCGTGCACTGAATAAAATCATGGTAAATAATCGCTATCCACTACCACGCATTGGTGATTTTATTGATCAGTTAAAGTATGAAAATTATTTCACTAAGCTAGATTTACGAAGTGGCTATCATCAAGTTAGAATAGTCGAGGAGAACACTTGGAAAATTTCATTTAAAAATAGACAAGGATTGTTTGAGTGGCTAGTTATGCCATTCGGTCTAACAAATGCTCCAACTACTTTCATGAGAGTTATGAATGATGTACTAAGACCATTTCTAGATGACTTCATCATTATTTACTTAGATTATATTTTTATATTCAGCAAATCAAGAGATGAACATGTCATGCATGTGAACAAGGTACTTGATGTCTTGAAAAAATAGAAGTTATTTTTAAAGATGTCGAAGTGTGATTTTGGCAAGACTTATTTATTGTATTTGGGACACATTATTGGAGGAGGAGAGTTGATGATATAACCTTCCAAATTATAGGTCATTCTAAATTGGCCCAAGCCCAATACAGTTATAGAGGTAAGAAGCTTTCTTGGGGCAACACAGTATTGGAGGAAATTCATTGCTATTTTTTCTTCCATTGCAGCTCCGTTACATGCATTGAAAAGTGTCAAGAAAGTCTTCCATTGGGAATATATGTAGCAAAAATCATTTGATGATTTAAAGCAAAATATTAGTTCAACACCGATATTGGCTCTTACGGATCTTAGACAACCATTTGAGATCCAAACATATGCAAGTGATTACGCCATGGGAGAAATTCTCATGCAACATGGTAAGCCTATTTAGTTTCATTCTGAAATTTTTAATGGAGCTATGACTAACTATCCCACGTATGAAAAAGATATTTATGCATTGGTACAAAGTGTAAGGAAATGGAAGCACTATTTGATGGGAAAAGAAACCATTATACATACCGACCATCAACCATTGCAATAATTACAATCATAGTCAATGTTGCAACAATCAAGACATTTCAAATGGATGGGATTTCTATAACAATTTCATTTGGTTATTAGGTATAAAAAAGGAATCTACAATAAGGTAGGAATATTGTAAATTCATCTATTATACTCAAGCACAATTCAGTTATGCATGAAAGTTACATTGAAAAATATGCATATGATAGTGATTTTCAAGATGTGTATGAAACATTGAGTCAAGGAAACCAAAATGAAGAGTTAGATTATCATATGCATAACAGTTTGTTGTATCACTTGGGTCAAGTTATGTATACCACAGGGAGAAAGAAAAAATATCATAAGGGAGGCACACACTTCATTGATTGCTGGACATTTCGATGTAGGCAAGATGTTAACAAATCTCCAAAGGTATTGTTATTGGCCACACATGATTGATAATGTATCTCGTTTTATTAGAGGATGTTATTTATGTGAAATAAGTAATCCTAGTAATAGGAAACTTGGATTGTACACTCCAATTTTGGTTCCTTGACATCCTTGGGAGAGTATCTCAATGGATTTTGTAGGTGGTCTTCCAATGTCAAGGAAAGGTCTTTATTACTTGTATGTTGTTGTAGATAGGCTCAAAAAAATGTGTCTTTTGATGCCATGTAAAAAAAAATTACAGCTGAACAAACATCTCATCTTTTATTTCAAAATGTATGGGTTCATTTTGGTCTTCCTACTTCTATTGTAAGTGATCGAGATTCCCGGTTTGTTGGGAATTTTTGGTCAAAATTATGGGAGTACAACATTTCATCCGCAAACATATGGTAAACATGAGGTGGTTAACAGGACAACCATTCATATTCTTAGAGGTTATTGCAGTAAACATCCCAAGTTATGGGATGAACAATTGCATTATATTCAACATGCATACAACAGGGCAACATTTTTTTCCACAAACACATCGCCATTCGAGGCATGTATTGGGTACTTACCAAGTTCACCTTTGGAATTCATCTTTGAGAAAGATGTCACTATAGATGGTCATAGTGACATAGATAAGGCAAGGAAGTTCATTGATAAAATTCAGTTGGTACATCACACAGTGCAAGAAAAACTTGAAAAGAGTCAAAGAAGCTACAAGGCAAGGCATGATAAACACTACGTTGATCACAAATTCTTGGTTGGAGATGAAGTTTGGTTATATATCAACAAAGAAATATAGCAAGGGTAAGGTAAAAAGCTTAAGCCAATCTATTATGGTCCATTTAAAATTCTGGAAAATATTGGTAGCAATGCATTTAAGCTAGATTTGCCTCCTTATATGAAAATATATTCTATCGTTAATGTTGAGAATTTGAGATTGTTTGAGACTCCTTTGATTGATGATCAAAGAGAGCATGTTTAGCTGCCATCAATAGATGATTTATTGCCAGAATATCCTGATGAAATTCAACAAATCTCATACTTGACAGAAGAACCAAAACTTCAAGGAGTGGGAATGTCGAATACCTTAGAGTTGGACTCAATGGACAAAATCCTTCCAAGGAAAAATGGATGAAGATTGAAAGGGTGAGGGAGTTGTACCCTCACTTTCTGAACAATTGATAGTATCTTTTGGGGTCCAAAAGACTTATAGTGGGGAGGAATGATCAGAGGCTCAATATTTAGCTAAAAAATGAAAATTCTCAGAAATTATCTAAACTAGAATGACCACGTAGATATTTTCGCCAGGATTCAGACACAATTTGTTTCATCCAAATCCAACTTCGGATGAAGAAGCTATGACCTTATGTCTTTCTTCCCAAATAGAAATGTGCAGAACAGTGACACACTAATGACTTGGAAGTCAAGTCTATATCTTAGGAATATACAGGTGTTATAGCATCATTTATCACCACTATATACTTGATGACTTATGCTTTGACCTTGGGCAGCCCTTCCATTCAGAATTGATCATATTTCTCAAAAAACAGTATTTTAAAATCCATACGCGACTTTGCCCAGCTTTTTCTGCCTATACACTTGGGTCCATATATAACAAACCCATGTATCCTATTTAAAATATTAAAAAATATAAAATTTCCCAACTTTTGAGGCAGGGTTTATGGTTTTTCCTGTAACTTAACTACCCCAGCCCATGGCCTAACTGTTCCCCAACTGAAAAAACTAATTTGAGGAAGTATAAATACCCCTCAAGGGAATGGCCTAAGGGAGGAAGAGAGATAATTATAGATATTATAGCCTATTGTAGCCTTGATCAAGTCTAATATTTTCCCTGTGCCTCTTGCACTTCCTAGATTTTTAGGAAACCCTTGTTTCCTTGTGATGATCACTCTCATTCTATGTGACATTCTTTGTGCACCATTCATGGAAGAAGCTTTGTGAGGCTAGGGCTGGATGAATCCAGAGGAAGGTTTGCTCAAGGCCGTGGCAAATCTTATGTGATTTCTCCACTATTGTTTTCTGTACATGTTATCAATAAAAGAAGTGCCATCTTGTTCCTGATGTTCATTTGTCATATATCTCTTATACATGCTTAATAATCGTGAATAGTTTATTTCTTGTTATATTTATAAGATTAAGTTATTTTGATAACATCTAGGACATATATGTTGTACAGCTAGGTTATTGTGCTTGTTATTTGCTGATTTGCAGGTTCTAGAGCATGAGGAGTTGCAGGGGGTTTGAACCCTACGATATCTACTACAAACGAAGGATAAACAGGTAATATTTTCAATCCTCACTTTCTAGTTTAAAGCATAGAAGTTGGTTATTTGAGTCCTTCTTGTGATGACATGGCCTTACTCTGTGAGGTTTATCAACCTAGGACCTTAGGGTAAAATTTCCCGTAACAGAACTGGCGACTCCACTGGGGATTACATTCGTGTAATTCCTACTTTGGGTTGTTTTATCTGTCTTGTAGGTTCCTTGACAGGTTAATCACATTTATAGTCTAGCAAGTTTTTTTCCCAACTAGACAGAAGTCCTGGTCTCTTGATCAGGTTTGAATTTATTTTTTTCCTTATTTCTATTTATATATTCTACTTAGGCTATACACAGTTGTGTATGCCCTCTGTATTCTCCAAAAGGACTCGAATATACACGCGTTTCTTTGGTTACAGTTGTGTATACAAGCATGTTGCATACAACAAACCTGTGTATGCCTGGGAAAATTTGAAAATTTTAGTTTTGAAGCCCAGTCACTCTTTTCTGTATGTGGTTGGGCACTCCCGTGGTGCCTTCAAGGTGTCTAGATTATGTTTGTTGTGGTTGTATGTCCATTTCTCTCTTCTTGTGAAAACCTAGCCATTTGGTAATTTTCCTGTTTTGTGAAATTGCAATCACTTCTGTAGCACTAAGATATATTCTTGGAGTTCTTGCTTGTTCTGATCATTCAGAACAATGAGCCTCTGCTTGTATACTCATCTTGGCCATATGCATTGCTTCACTTTTGGTTTTTGCCTCTTTTGACTTCTTTGGTTTTCTTGACTTCTTGGGACTGGCCTTTTGAAGTGACCTTTATTGGTTTTTGGAGTTTTTGTTTGCTGGAAGAGTGTGCAACTGTTCTGAATCAGTTCCTTGGGTCTTTTGGTTCTTTTTTTCCATTACTTTTGATTTGATTTCTTTTTTGCGGTTTTCATATGTTTTGAATCAGTTTGGTTAGTTTCTTGTTTTTGGTTCGTTTGCTTGGTTTTGAAATGTGTCTGTTCTAGATTTCTCTCTCTTACATCAAATGAATTTTGGCATTTTCTATGCATAGGAGTTCTTGTTGGGACTAGCCTTTATTTTCTGTCAAAAGTGATTGAACCATTTCTCTCTAGAGACTCTTTCTTCTTCAAACTAGCAATCTTAGAATTTGCATATCATTGGTAGTTTTGCACTAACTGAACTGAAGCATTTTCGTCTTTTTCATAGTTTTCTGAAGTGTGTGAAGAGTGAGTAACTGAAAATAATTTTTTTTTTCTTTTCTTATTTAGTTTCGTAGAACCCATTTAGAAATCTCTTTTCATCAGAAGAAAAATATTGCATTCGCATGTAGTAGGTTTTCATTGATTTCTTTTGCGTCGATAAACACCATCAGTTTCACTTCCGTATACCTTTGACTTAAGTAACAACCAATTTAAAATCAAGCGCGATAATTAAAATCAACTAGAAGTTTTTGTATTATTTTCATTAATAATACACCAAATAGCTAGATTGTAGGGCCTTTGAATATGTGAGTGGAGATTTAACTCTCCAAGGCCGCTCAAACTGCTAAACATAGAAAGTTTATTAGTGAGCGAAATCCAATTCCGTTAAGTGGACCGGGAAAGCTCTAACTCCAGAGAGTTAAGTGCGAGGGAGATTGAAGGTAGAGAAGAGAGATACCCCCTCTCCTATTTTCTGAATCTTGACCTAAGACCGTTCTGTCTGGCTGCCGATATGGATTGGTGCCCTTAGTTGCCTCTCCTAGGGACCACATAGGTGACTGCACAGGGGGGGGAATACCCATGGTACCTGAGATAGACATTGCATTACTTTCATCAGTACTTCTAGAGGGTACCCTTGCAAAGCTCGGGGGCTTTCACTGGCAAAGGCTGTTGTCAGGAGGTCAGCGTAACTTTTTCTATTACCTTCGCTAGTAGGCTTGGGGCGTAATTACCCTAGACTATTTTCGGAAGATCCTCTTATTTCGCTTTCTTGTATTTTTCTGTCCAGTCCTAATAACCTAGAGAGGAAATACCTGAAGGCCACTTGATTGACTGTATGTTAGGAAATTCTTAGAGTGTTCTCTTTTCTCCTAGATTTCTTAGCTTCTTATGTTTTTTGAGTCTAAATTTAATCTCATAAAGTGGTTGACTGATCGCCTCGTTGATCGAGGAGGCTTCGTGGGCTTTCTCCTGCAAGTGTCGAGCCTTGTTCAAGAAGGCATAGGAGTAATTTAGTAGGTGATTTTTATCTGGTGGTTTCGAATGAAACAGAGAGTGATCCTCCGTCTAGGCTTGTTGTTTTTGTGGGTGGTCCGGGTACTAGTTCTAGTGTAGAGAGGAGTACTCCACTCATCTCTAGAGTCTTGTTTCCGACATACGAAGTAGAAGTTGAAGAAGTTCCTCAACCTCCTGAGACTCCTTCATCTCCTCTTCCTGCTAGTTTTCCTAATTTCCTTTTGTACATTGGACCTGAGCCTCAGAGATCAGCTAGTCCTTCTCCGTTATATCCCTTTCTTTTGATGGCCACGATTGGGAACACAACTTCAACTATGAGCACTTCAAGTGCTCATACTCCTCTTTCAGTCGAAGGAGGATGAACTATTGCCATATCGATAATCAATTCTAGTGCTGATATGTTGCTCTGCTTCTATTCCATATTCGTGTGGAAACACCCAAGCATATGCTTCTCAATCTGGCCCCTTTTCTTTTGGAATGCCCTATAGTGGAATTCCTTTTGTCTCCTTTTCTGTTGTCTCAGCTGTCTTCACACCCATACCTTCTATGGCTAGTGGATCAGATTCATTTCAAGGTTTCCCCTTTGGAAGTGGGCATATTCCTCATTCAAACCCTTCCTTAGGATCCCTGCCCTTCACCTCTCAAAATCAAGGATTCAATCCTTTTTCCGAAGGTCAAGGCTCTAATGCTTTTTTGGGATGGAACCCTGCTTTTATAGCATTGGGAGATAGGAGTCATTTTTTCTCTGGTCAGCAAGGGAATGTTCCTTTCCCTTCAGTGGGTGCTTCTCAAGGTTTTTCTCCGTTTGAAAATGCTTGGAACCCTTACCAAGGGGTTTCTTCTTCATTCAATACCTCGTTTGGAGAGAATGGCCCTATTTATAGTAACCATATGTTGGAAGGGGGTCCTTCTCCGAATTTTAGGTCATAAGGCTTCTCTTATGGCTCAGAATTTTCTACGAAAAAAATCTTGAAACCTGGTGCCTTAACAAATCCAGGCTATTCTTTTAGGAATGTGGGGAATCCTTCCTATGGGGGATGGAATTACCAGGCTCCTCTGCGCTTGCCATTCCTGGAAACTTTAAACTTGCTAGATTTATCGAAATTGACTAACGATCCTATTCAGTATAGTCCGGGTTGGCCTCTGGTCCCCACCAAACTACCCTTAGATATTCCAAAGTTTGAAGGGAATACTGGTGAGGATCCGGCAGACCATTTATCCACTTTCCACTTATGGTGTTCATCAAACTCCCTTATCGGCGATTCGATCAGGTTGAGATTATTTCAACGAAACTTAACTGGAAATGCAGGGAAATGGTATATTGAGTTGATAGGGGGCAGTTGTGCTACATTTGGTGAGTTGGCTACTATTTTCTTAAACCATTTTAAGTTTCCTGTCCATTATGATGCCGAGACTGATCTCTTGGCCAATTTTCAACAAGAAAAATCAACTCACATTTATGATCATATTTAGGAATGCTGGAGAAGAAAGAGGTTAATCGAAGCTCGGATTCCAAATGAGTTCCTTCTCGAATGGTTTCTGAAATATCTGCAACCAGAAATCTCAAAGGATGTATCCCTTTCAGGGGTATTCTATGAAGAGAATGCTATTTTTAGGGCTCAGTAGCTAGAACTGATCTATTCTCAGCCTGGAGTCCTTAATAAAATCTTGTCGGATGCTCCTCACTCCAAGCTAGATTTAGCTAAAACCAAACGTGGTCCTCATGGTGACGAACTTATCGGTACAATCCATAGCGGTATGGATAACCTCCTAAATCAATTGCAGCAGTTGTCTATACAATTTTCTCCTTCTGGTAAAGCTACACCTTCAATGTCAAATCCTTCTCAGCCCTTGGCTATTAATGCCGTTCAAAATTCTAACCCCAAAGGAAATCAATAATCCAATGGGAAGAAGAAGGGATGAAATAATAAGAAAAAAGACAAGGATGGGAAGGGGAATGTGAACAGATCCAACAATCATGTTGGATAGGGTAAGAGGGATAATAAAAAGAAGGCTAAGTTTCCATGCAAGTTGTGCACTGGAGACCATATTATGCACCTCTGCCCTAAAATTCAGGATGCTCATCACTTGTTAGCTCAGTAGGGTTCTTCTAGTTCCCAGGCTGTGCTGAAAAAAACCTTTTCCCCAAGGGAAAAAATTGCTTGCTGGCACGAATGCGAATACTGGAGCTCCCTCTGGGGGAAACCAGGAAGGGGAAAATCCATCAAACATATACATGATGAGTGCTCATGCAGATATTGCTATGAGATATCGTGATTATGGGGAAGCTGAGTCTTCAAAAGATAAAGGTGCTCCTAATAATGCCGAGCCACTCCATATAGAGAGGCCCGTAGTTGAGCCTATACCTTAGATGTCGAAAGGGTCTACAAAGTGTACAACGATTAGTACTAATGCCAAGGCTGCCCAAGAATACTCGATTGTAGAAGATTTGGCTCAAAGTCCTTATGCCATGTCTGCATTAGAGGTCCTCCAGTCGTGTCCTGCACAAAGGAGTGCATTTCTCACTCCCATTGGGGCTATTGATCCAAATAATTCTCTGATGATCACATTTGATATGTTGAATTTCAAAAAGAGACTTCCTCATCATATGGATTTCCAGATTAAGTCTACATATTGAAAGTTTAATATCTTTTGAAAATTTATTGATGAGGGTGCTTCCATGTGTGTGATGTCTCTTGCATGTTGGAAGGCTATTGGATGTCCTTCAATTGTCCCTTCAACTACTCTTTTGACTGCGTTTGATGGTCATTCTCATAGGACACATGCATTGTTCCAGCTTTACCCATCTATGTTGGGGGTAAAACTATCAATATCGAGGTCAATATAGCTGATGCAAACCTGGACTATAACCTTCTGTTGGGGCGAAACTAGATCTATGAGATGGATGCTATTGCTTCCTCATTGTTTCACATTTTATGTTTCCATCACGAAGGGAGAATTGTCATTGTTTATCAAATGGAATACTCTCCTGTAGAACCGAATGCATCTGTTGACTCGAATCTTTCCTTGGTGAATGATACCAAGCAACCTATTGAGAATTTGGGGGTTGGAATGTATACATCCTTGATGTGTACTTTTGATTTTCCAACTCCTTTGGTTCATATCAATCCTATTTGATCCTCCAGGGTTCCTACTCAGAGATGGTTCTTTCAAACTCATTATTTTTCATGCCCTTGGACCTTACCTTCTCCTACCTCCGCATTAGAAGAAGGCCAAGTGGGTGGAATGGAATTTCCTATGCCCACAGCTAAGAATTCTTATAGATGTATGGTTGACTCTGTAGATTCCATGCCAGTTTCTCTTTCACTGGAGGAATTGGATGGATATGTGGCTCTGGCTTGGACTCTTAGTTCATCTTCTGCTCATATTTCCTTGATACCACTCTTCCATAAGAAGAGGTCATCCTTGAAGCAATGAATGGTGTTGAGAGACTGTGGGATGATTTGCATCATCAATCCTATTTTCTACCAGACTTGTGAAAAGTTGAATCAAGTTTCTCTAGCCTTCAGTCTTCTGGTCCTGTTCACCCAGTTTTCAACCCTTTAGCACCAGCACAGGTATTTTCTAAAGGGAACATGGCTGTCATCTCTGTTACTACCCCGGTGAAAACCTCCAGAGATCCCAACATTATTGAGAATGTATTCATTGGAGTTGAATGTTCCCCTGAAGAAATTCAAACTTACACTGATCTCTTTCGAAAATTTCGTGATGTGTTTGCTTTCTCTTATGAGGAAATTCCTGGTATATATCCATCTATTGTCCAACATGAGATCAAGACATACGACAATTCTAAGCCTATTTGACAAAATCTTCGTTCGTTCAACCCTAGGAAGGCAACAACTATAAAAGCCAAGGTAGAGAAGCTGCTTAAGGTGGGTTTCATATACCCCGTTCTATTAACTGAGTGGGTTTCAAATCCAGTTCTTGTGGACAAGAAACAAGGAACGATCCGAGTCTGGATCAATTTTAGGGATTTGAATAAGGCATGTCAAAAAGACAATTAACCCATGTTAGGTCCCTATATCACTAGTCTAGTCCTTTATTATTGTTAGTGTAAACCCCTTATTGTTATTATTGTACCCTTGTAACCCCCATTTTGTTATTATTGTGCCCTTAAATTATTATTTTTAGGTCGGCTAGGATTACATTGTGGCCCACTAGGATTACATTATGGCCACATGGACTCCTATATATAGAAAGGAGGTTTTGTAAATTGTATCATCCAAGAATTGTTCATTTACGTAATGTATTGGAGGTTTCCCCCTCGACTTATTTCGCGCTTTAATCTCTTTTTTTTCTTGTTTGCTTCCCAACATTTGGTATCGTAGCTTGATTCTAGGTTTCGCTGTCTAAAGAAGTTATCGGTATTTATTTATGAAATTTTTTCTTAAGAATTTTCAGGAAGTAAAATTTTTAGGGTGAAGATGAAATCTTGAGAATAGTTTCAAAATTCTGAGCTTGCCCACAATATTTTTAGAGATATGATCTCAGGGAAGTTAGGTTTTTTCAAAGTTCTACTGTCATCGTGAATTTGTACTATAACTTTTTTTCTACCGAAGTTCATTCTCACAGAATCTAAAATTTTATGGTGTAGCTAACTATAATAGCTCATCAAAAATTTTTGTAGCTTAACTCACAATAGTTTTTAGAGAATCTGATATGATCTGTGGAAGGTAGTGCTTTTTCAGGCTCCTGAATTTCATCTAAAAAAGGTGATCGTGGGAAAATTTCAATAACTCTCTCTCTGAGCATCGGATTGGAGTGCCGTAAAAAGTGGTCGCAAGTACACGGACTGTAGTTTCTTAGCTATCAATTTCAGAGGTGAAGGATGAAAAAGTGCCACGTGGCAAGCCGTACAAGTTCTCCCTACTGAACCAGTCCATAATTAGGTCATTGTGGGAGATTGGACATAACTTTGTCTTGGAGAATCCAAATCAAGTCAGACCTGTGGCATTCAAAAGAGAATTTATAGGGTGACTTCAGTGCTGAATTTCAGATATTGAAGAGCTGCAATCACAGAGATAATCCAATTTCAATATCGAGCTCCTCAAAAGCAAGTAAAAGGTGTGTAATTTTTTTCCAAATTGCATAAGTCTTGTTTGAAGAATCAAGTTGAATTGATTGCAAGGGCATATTGTAGAATAGATATCAGTATTGGATTATAAAATGGCCCCTAAAAAGAATTCAACACTCATTAAGCCTTTGGAAAGCTCTACTATGACTCATGAAGACGAAGAATGGCAACATGACATATCAAAATTACAAGAGCAAGTGCAACAAATTTCGCTCTCGCAAAGAGCAACAAAAAATGACATGGAAGTTTTGAAGAAAGGCATGGAATCTAAGATAGATGGAATGGAATCTAAGATTGATGGCATGGAGGCTGGCATGGAATCTAAGATGGATGACATGGAAGCTAAGATCGATGAGAAAATGGAAAACATGAAGAATTTTCTAAAAGCAGACATGGAAGGTTTGAAAAAGTTGATACAAGAAAGGTTTCCTAATGGTGAAAAGATAGTAGAAGAACCTCATGATGAGAAAAAATAAATGTTAATCGTGATTTCATAAACTCTAATGTTGGCGGGAAGAACCACCATATTCCAAAAATGGATATGAGGAAGTTTGATGGAAAGGATCCTGTAACATGGATACTACAGATGGAGCAATATTTTGATCTCCATAATGTGCAAAACACACAAAGGTACGCATTGCAACTTTACATTTAGAACAAAATACATTTGTATGGTATCGATGGCTTTTCTCCCGTAAAAAAATTGTCACTTGGTCAATTTTTACGGAGGAAATGATAGCACATTATGAGATACAAAGAGCAACACCTTCTTTAGCCAATTGATAAATCTCAAACAAAAGGGTTTAGTGGGGCAACACATTGAGGACTTCCAAAAATTGAATATAAGGGTAACTGATATTCCGGAGGAACACAAGATTGATCTCTTCATAGGCACTCTAAAGGATAACATCTAACATGAAGTTCGTGTTTTGGAACCTGATTCATTGGAGAAGGCATTCAGGTTGGCAAGAAAAGTTGAATGTAAAATTATGGCGACAAGGAAGCCTACCACTCAATTCTATAAAGAAGGAAGTGTTGCTATGCCTAGATTTCCACAACCTACAAGGTTGACACCATAAAAATTGGAAGAAAAAAGAGCAAAAGGGCTTTGCTATAGTTGTGATAGCAAATACACTAAAGGTCATAAGTGTGCTGAGAAGAAATTATTTTACATAGATTGTGAAGAGGAAGAAGAAAATGAACAAGAAGAGGATATACACCGGGAACCAACCCTAGAAGAGGAAGAAATGAATCCGACCATATCGTGTAATGCACTGGCAGGAATTACCACTCCTCAAACTCTCAAGATAGAAGGACATATCAAGAAGAAAAGGGTAATAGTGTTGATTGATTCAGGTAGCACCCATAATTTTATTCATTGTAAGGTAGCGAAGGAATTAAATTGTTTCCTATACCCAACACCAGAATGTCAAGTGATGGTTGCAAATGGAGGAACTATAAATTGCTCTGGAAAATGCCATAATATCAAGCTAACCATGGGGGAATATGTATTGACTAGTCTGATGCTTTCCATTCCTATGGGAGGTGCTGATGTTGTACTAGGAGTACAATGGTTACAATCTTTGGGGACGGTAGCTTTTAATTTTCAAGAACTTTTCTTGAATTTTTTTTCAGAAGGAAAGGAAGTTGAATTGCGAGGTATTGCAGGGAATCCAGGAAGGATAATAAGCTCTAAAGAAAAAACAAGAAGGCGTAATTGCACAATTATGCTCACTAGAAGTTCCAACATCAAAATCATCTATTCCTGCAGATCTCCAACAAGACTTGGAAAATCATTCCAAGGTGTTTGAAACTCCCAAAGGACTCCCACCCATTCGTGATCATGATCATGCTATTCATTTGATTCCAGGAAGTGTTCCTCCAAACATCAGGCCTTATAGATATTCTTACATCCAAAAGAGCGAAATTGAACGTATGATTGCAGAAATGTTATAGGCGGGTATAATTCAACCTAGTCAAAGTTAGCCCGTGGGGCTTGGTCTAATGGCTAGCGGACGTACTGCTAAGGCGTTCGTGCTGATACGCAGGTCACGAGTTCAATCCCCGACCGTGAGGCCCAAAAGGCTTAGTCGATTACCCGGGAGGCGTGTTTGCGGGTATTGCGTCTCCCCTAGAGTTTATAGTGGTAGCCGGGGGGATTCGACCCCCTGTTACGCGAGTACAATACCTCCGCTGTTGCCGATTCCTCTAGTCATTAAAAAAAAAAAAAAAAAACAAACCTAGTCAAAGTTCTTTCTCTGCTCCTGTAGTATTGGTACACAAGAAGGATGGATCATGGCGAATGTGTCCGAATTATAGGGAGCTCAATAAGCTCACCATTAAAGATAAATTTCCCATTCCTGTGATTGATGAATTATTGGATGAATTACATGGAGCAATTTATTTTACCAAGTTGGATCTTCGTTCAGGATATCATCAAATTAGAATGAAGACTGAAGATATTCCAAAAACAGCATTTTGAACTCATGAGGGTCATTATGAATTTTTTGGTCATGCCTTTTGGCCTTACCAATGCACCTTCTACATTTCAAGGGTTGATGAATTCCATTTTCAAACCCTTCCTTAGAAAATTTGTGCTAGTATTTTTTGATGATATACTAATCTACAGTAGGTCTTGGAAGGATCATGTTGAACATTTTGACATGGTGCTCAAACTATTGCAGGAGAAACGATTATATGCAAAAACATCCAAATGTTTCTTTGGAGTACAAGAGGTGGAATATCTGGGTCATATTGTATCTCACGAGGGTGTTAAGGTAGACCCTAACAAAATTAAAGCCATTAAGGAATGGAAAGTCCCCACAACCATAAAGCGGTTGCGAGGATTTCTCGGGTTAACAGGGTATTATCGCAAGTTTGTTAAGAATTATGGGAGAATAGCAGCACCTCTAACAACATTATTGAAGAAAGATGCATTTTCATGGACTCCTGAAGCAACTAAGGCCTTTGAACATCTTAAAGAGGCAATGTGCCTAGTGCTTGTCTTAGCTACGCCAGACTTCACAAAAACCTTTATTGTGGAATGTGATGCCTCAGGAAATGGAATTGGTGTTGTTTTAATGCAGGAAGGAAGACCCATTTCTTTTGAAAGTCGTCCAATCAAAGGGAAGTATTTACAGAAACCTATTTATGAGAAGGAAATGTTAGCAATACTGCATGCACTAAAGAAATGGAGAAATTACCTAATGGGAAGACACTTCAAGGTAAAAGCTGATCATGATAGTCTTAAACACTTTTTGGAACAAAGACTATCTTCAGAAGAGCAGCAAAAATGGGTCACAAAGATGTTGGGTTATGACTTTGAAATAATCTACAAAAAAGGAAAGCTTAATGTTGTTGCAGATGCATTCTCAAGAAAGAATGAAGAGGTGGAAGCATTGCTTTGTGCCATTTCTATTATCCAACCAGATTGGATAACCGAAGCAAGAGATGAATGGAAGAAGGACAAAGATGTATGGACACTCTTTCAAAAGTTGCAGCAAGATCCTAGTACATCTGATACATTTAGTTGGAAAAATGATTCCTTATGGTACAAAGATCGCTTATATCTTTGTAAAAATTCCCAACTAAAACAAAATATTCTTCTGGAATTGCACACTTCTCCTTTAGGAGGACACTGAGGATTTTTAAAAACTTACCACAGGGTGAAGAAAGAATTTTTTTGGGATGGCCTTAAATCTGATATTCGAAAGTTTGTGGCGGAATGTTTGGTTTGCCAACAGAATAAAGTGGAAACAATTAAGACCCCAGGACTTCTACAACCTTTATCCATTCCAGGTCAACGTTGGGAGGAGATTTCAATGGATTTTATCACGGGTTTACCTAAGTCCGAAGGAAAGAGTGTCATCATGGTGGTAGTTGATAGACTTACCAAGTATGCACACTTTTGTGCATTATCTCATCCATTTAAAGCAAGTACAGTTGCTACTACATTTATGGACAGAATTCAAAAGATACATGGAAGCCCAAGGGTTATTGTGAGTGACATAGATCCCATTTTTACTGGAAATTTTTGGACGGAGTTATTTTCTTGTTTGGGTACTCAATTAGCTCATAGCTCATCTTATCATCCTCAATCTGATGGTCAAACTGAGATAGTAAATAAATGTTTGGAAGGATATCTTCGTTGTTTTGTATCTAATAAACAAACACAATGGGTCAAGTGGTTACCTCTTGTTGAATGGTGGTATAACACTTCCTTCCATACTGCAGCAAAAATGACCCCATTTATGGCACTTTATGGATATCATCCACCATCCATTACATCATATTTAAGGGAAAATTCGAAGGTTCAAGCGGTGGAAGATCACATCGAGCATCAGCAAGAAGTTCTCCAACTCTTAAAGGATAACCTGAATTTGGCACAAAATCGAATGAAACAACAGGCAGATCAACATCGTAGCGAGAGAAGTTTTGTTGTAGGATATTGGGTATTTTTACGGCTACAACCATGCAAACAAATGTCCCTCAAGCAAGCTAAGAAGGATAATAAATTATCGCCAAAGTACTATGGTCCTTACAAGGTGTTGCAAAAGATTGGTACTATGGCATACAAATTGGAGCTTCCTACTTCTTCGCGAGTACATCTAGTTTTCCATGTTTCATGCTTAAAGAAGGTTATAGGAGAAAATCTTCCAGTTCAAACAATATTGCCAGAACTTGATGAGGAAGGAAAAATCATATTGGAACCAGAAGCGCTCATGGAAACAAGAACTCGACAACTACGGAATCGATCAATTTCAGAGTATCTCATCAAGTGGAAGAACTTACCCACTGAAGATTCTACATGGGAGGATGAGAATTTTATAAAAAAGCACCCAGAGCTACTCAAGCGTTGAGGACAACACTTTTTTGAAGGAGAGGGGCATGTTAGGTCCCTATAAGACTAGTATAGTCCCTTATTGTTGTTAGTGTAACCCCCTTATTGTTATTATTGTACCCTTGTAACCCCCATTTTGTTATTATTGTGCCCTTAAATTATTATTGTTAGGTTGGCTAGGATTACATTGTGGCCCACTAGGATTACATTATGGCCCTATGGACTCCTATATATAGAAAGGAGGTTTTGTAAATTGTATCATCCAAGAATTGTTCATTCATGTAATGTATTGGAGGTTGCCCCCTTGAAGTGGCTTATTTCTAAGGCGTTTATATCTCTTTTCTTCTCTATTTGGAGCTGGTTTCCCAACAACCCACACCATTTATAGATCAAATCATCGATGAGTGTGCGGGAAATGAGATTTTCTCCTTCATGGATGGTTTCTCGGGATATAATCAGATTAGTATCCGTCCTAAAGATCAGTATAGACTGGTTTTATTTGCCCCTAGGGTACCTTTGCTTACAAGAATATTCCTTTTGGCCTTAAAAATGCTGGAGCTACCTTTCAGTGGGCTATTTCCTACGATTTCCACGAAATCGAGCATATTATCGAGGCATACTTGGATGATTTAGCTGCTCATTCTCGCAATATAATTGATCATCCTTCACACCTTCGTCAAGTTTTTGAATGATGTCAGTATTATAAAATTTGGTTGAACCCTAATACGTGTGTTTTCGCTATCAAATCCAGTCGGTTGTTGGGATTCATTGTGTCTATAGAAGGGATTCAAGTAGATCCCTTCAAGGTTGAGGCAATACTTCAGTTTCCTCCCCCATCTTCAATCCGTCAACTTCAAAGTTTACAAGGCAAAGCCAATTTCTTACGGGGATTCATCGTGAATTATTCCGAGATTACAAAAGGATTTATGAGGTTGTTGAAGAAAGGAGTTCCATTTTTTTGGGATGACTTTTCTCAACGTCCATTTGATGCTTTGAAAAAATCATTAACCTCTACTCCATTACTAAGTCCACCTGATTATAGCAGGGATCTACACTTGTATCTCGTTGTAGCAGAATATACCATATGTATGGTTATGGTTTAAGAAGATGATGCTCTTTGCGAGCATGTAGTATACTATCTTAGTCGAGGCTTGGTAGGTCCTGAACTCTGCTATTCTCCAATTGAGAAACTTTCTTTTGAAACTGTTCATGCTGTCCAACGGCTCAGACATTATATCCTCATTCGAAAAACTTATGTTTTAGCAGTAGTCAATCCATTTCAATTTGTTCTCAGTAGGTGATTGATTGGGGGAAAATACAACCAATGGATTGTTATTTTGCAAGAATTTGTTCTTGAATTTCTGTTTGCCAAATCCAAAAAGTCATTAGTATTTGCAGAGTTGATTTCTGAGTTGCCCTGTTGAGAAGAGATTTTTTATGAAGAATCATTTCCTGATGAACATCTTTTTCTCATTTCTTCACAGGATCCTTGGTATGGAGATTTCACAGTTTATCTCCACACTACGAAGTTTCCCTTAGCATTTTCAAAACATGAGCATCGAAAGTTACGTCACTTAGCTAAAATTTATTTGATTATTGATGACACTCTATATCGCCACGGGGTCAATTCAATCCTTAAACACTTCTTAACTCTCGAAGAAGCTGACGTTGTGCTGAATGATTGCCACAGTGGCATTTGTGGTGGTCATTTATCTAGGTTTTCTACAGCCCAAAAAATCTTGCGTGCATGATACTTTTGGCCCTCGATTTTTAAATATTGTGTTGAGGTGGTAAAAAGGTGTCATCCCTGTTAGTTTTATACCCAGAAGATGCATGCTCATCCAGCTGTGCTATTTCTTGTCATTACTGTCTGTCCTTTCACAAAGTAGGGTATTGATTATACTACTTGTAACCCACCTTCAGCTAAGGGTCAAAATTACATTATTGTAGTTGTATACTACTTTAAAAAGTGGGTTGAGGCTATGCCTACTTTTGGGAATGAAAGAAAGACAACAGCCCTGTTTCTATTCAATCAATTCATTTTTCACTTTGGTATCCCCAAAGAGATTCTCACTGACCATGGCAGTCATTTTCAGAATAGTATGATGGCTAAATTGGCTCTGAAATTAGGTTTTCAGCAGGAGAATTCATCTCCTTATTATCCTCAAGCCAATGGGAAAGTTGAAGTTGTTAACAAATCCTTGAAGACAATTCTTCAACGAACAATTGATAAAGCCAGATCCAATTGGCATGTCATGTTGTACCCTGCACTTTGGGCATACTGGATGTCTGTAAAGAATGAAATCGGTTTCACTCAGTTTCAACTAGCTTATGGGTTGGAATCTATATTTCCTATTGAATGCGAAATTACTTCCCTTAAGCTGGAAGTTGAGCTTCTTCCTAACACTTCCAGTCTCGAAGAACACCTCATCCATCTAGAACATCTCAATGAGAAACTTCGAGATGAAGCTACGATGAATAAGGCACATAAGAAATGGGTGAAGGTTGAATACGATAAGGCAGTCAAACCTAGGTTTTTATCTGAAGGTGATCCTTTCTTGGTTTATGCCCAAGAGAAAGATGCCTTGGGGGTAGGCAAGTTCAAATCTATGTGGTATGGCCCCTTTATCATTAAAAAGGTCCTGAAAAAGGGAGCTTATGCCTTGGTTGAATTTGATGGGAACGAGTTGGCGGAGCCCATAAATGGGCTCTATTTGAAAAAATATTAAGTTTAGGCTTCGACCTGGCATATGATTTATTGTATATATTGTATTTTTGTACATATCTGTGTTTCTATTTTTGGTGTGATTTTGATTATTTTGATCTACTTTGGCAGATATTATTGGATGAGATGAGTCATTTTGGCTTTGTCGATGGTACTAGTAGACATACCCAGAACCTGGCTTCCACGACTTGGGTAATCCACTATCCATCCGGTCAGTTGTTAGTTTCAAGAGGTGTCTGCATTGGTCCTGCTTTGAAAAATGTGGCAGAGTACACGACAATGGTCAACCTACTCTTAGAGGCAATATCTCTTGGTGAGTTTACTTGGATTCACAACTGGTGGTTTCAAAATTAAACAACACCTATCATGTCAGAGACCCATTTTTGCATCGATTATATCTGAGGGTACGTTTTTTAAAACATTCATTTCAATTTACTACATTCATTCATATTCCTTGATCTGATAATTGGTTAGCAAAATCATTAGCTAATCAAGCACTTGATTGGCATATTAATCATTCAATACTTTAAATATATCAAAAAATCATTCATCATTATACATTTGGGAAAATCACATCATATATATATATATATATATATATATATATATATATAAGAGTGTTCAAAATATACAAAATTCAGACCATCATGTCCTACAAAATTGGGGATTATGCTCGATCATGTCTGTCATCAAAAAATATTACAGTCATCCAATCAAATCTAAATCTACTCCTGAGGTCCCTACCCAACATTTGTGTCTTGATATAACATAATAGCAATAGCTACACAGTGGAATAACCGCACCCAGTCTCGTGGTACTCCAACCACCCGCCTCTGGATAGCCTCCGGAAGGTCCTCTATGGTTTCCATGGGTACTTGGAAAGTCAAACTCTCCAAGTTTCTCTGCATGATCACATGGAGGGTTCTTCCTGGGTATTCAACATTTGCCTCACCTCTGTGGCTCTTGTGCCTTGGGTAGCCCTATTTCCTAACAGGTCCCATGTCTGCATCATGATCATTAAAAATTTTGTAAGTCATATTGTCCTATCAATTTTTTTTTTCATTTTTACATATAATTTGAAAAAATACAAAAAATAATATATACTATAAAATGTGCAATATTACTAATTTCACCCCATGCTACTCCTATTGGAAGAACCAAATCAGGATCTACTCGAAAATCCATCCCAGCATAAGGATAGTCCTCCACTGAGATGACTTGTTCTTCCCACCACTGGAAGAACTCATCATCCCATGTGGTTCGGGGAAATTCACTTTCCCCGAATCTCTTCATCAAGTCTACCCATCAGGCTATCCTCAGATCCCTTGGGCTGATGATAGTAGAGATGACCTTGGGTCGTAGCCTTGGGACTCTCTCTAAAAATAATGTCAAAAAAATGGTGCCGTATCCAAAATGTTTTTTTTTTTTTTTTTTTTTTTTTTTTTTTCCGGATAAAAGTGAGTTGGTTTTTCAGAATATCCAATAAGGTTGTGCACTAGTCATAAAGATGAGTCCAACATTCCATTGTTATACTCATATGGGTGCATGAAGCCTGGTGTAGAGAAGTTGATCCTACCACTCTACCAATAGTAAAGAGAAGGATTTTCATGTACAAATCCCTTAAATATTTGATTGGGATCTAAGTCCCCACTTTCTTTTCATCATCTACACAATAGACCTAGACATAGTCATCTACGTTAAGCCCTTCAGTGGGCTTACCATGCAAATCAACTGGGTCTACCCTTCGGGAAAGTCCAATGATAAAATATATGTCTTCCAGCTCTATTCTCAGTGGCATCTGATCAATTATAAAGAAATATTCATCTGGTTCCCAATGATCAACCAACATCTGAAGTAATTGAGCATTGCTTTTCATATTCGACATTTTGAAAATTTTGAGTAACTCCGAAGAATATCTAAGGATTGTTGGTCCTCCATCACTTCATTATCAATAGCACTGTGCTCTCGTTATCTCCAATTGATAGAAATCTTGGGAATTTTCATCCATTGACCAATTAGATATAAGTTTTTGAGTTCCGCTGTATGCATACGTGACCTCGTTTGTACACAGTCACATCTATACAGGAGTTCCTCATAACAAACCCACATATACGCAAAGGGTTTCAAATAAAATATATTTCCTAGGTCAAAAATCCAAAAATTTGATTGAAATAGGAATGAAATTGATGAATGAGATGAGTGCAAGGTTTACCTGACTAATTTGAGGTGATTCATTGGCCGCTTTCTCCATATTCAAGAAGATGATTTTTTTCCCCAGAGCTAGTTTTCCACTTCTGCAATGCACAAATGATCAACATGTGAGTCAAAATGCTTATTTATGCCTAGAATTTGAATTTTTTTCACAAATTTTGTTTGTGTATATTTTTTGAATTTGATTAAGGCTGTTTAACCTTTTGGCTTGTAAGTGTTGGGAAAAGTTATTTTCATGTACATTCTGGTGAATTTGAGATATTTCCAATTTTCCTTCGGATCCATGACTGCTGACCTATCATGGCAGGTATTTGATTCTGAACTGGAATATAGGTTAGGGAATTCACTTTCCATTGCATTTTTTCATACTAGCCTCCATTTTGATCACTTTCCATAGGGTCGACCCCATCATGTGATGAATATTTCACCCATTTCACTCGCCGATTTTCTAAATCATGACTTGGTGGTAGAGCCATCCTTTACATGGGATTTCTGGTTAGTTCCTCGCTAGCATTTGTCACCCATGCTGAAATTTATGTAGGCTCGAGAGTCTCGCCATGACTTATGCGTTGAAGCTTCATTCTTCTTCTTCTTCACTATATTTATTCTGGCCATTTATCTTAGAGGCTCCCATGTGTTGTCAAGTTGTATTACTACATTGCAAATTGAATACTTGTTTATCTTGGCCTTTATCTGGCTTCATTTGGACTCATGTTTAAGCCCTCTTTTGACCATGTATTTATGTACAAGTTAAACCATGAAATCACTCAACCTCTGCGACTTGAAACCTTTACCCATGGATGGAACATACCTTTGAGTGTCACTTACCAGTTTTTTCCACCTTGCATTGAGCATAGGATTGTTCCTATCCAAGGAACTAGTGCATCTGTTTATCGACACTCGTTCTATCCATTGTACTATAGGCATTATTTTATTCTTTTTCAAGGTTTGAAATATGAAAAAGACAAAAAAATTAAATATTTTGAAAAAGAGAGGGAACGGGATAATACTTCCATACTTGATGGCAGCTATAGTGCCAGTTGTTTCACCCTTGAACAAAGCACAAAAATCTAAGTCTTTTCTCCATTTGGGATGGTTTTAGTTTTTGACTTGGGAGAAGCCATAACCTTGTTATTGAGTCAGTACTCCCCTGGTTGGTTATCTCTTCCAATGATATGGAGGGTTTGTTTATGCCTCTTGCATGAAAAAATTATACAAATTTATCATTTGCTGCCATAGTCAAACATGAGTCATGCTTTTGTTCAAGGGAGGTTAACCTGAGTCGACCTTTCTGTGGTGTCTCTTGACTCATTTTTTAGTCGACCATCCCAATTTTGTCAGTATCTGGTTCTATCACATCAACTATTTGGTCCTTTTCTCATGATGGTTTGAGAAGGTATCCATTGACTTCTTGCTGGTGGGTTTGTCTCTTATCGACTACGACATATTTCTCTGAGAGTAAACCTAGAGCCGCACTGTGGCCCTATTTCCATCATTGATAGGTGACCTTGTGCTCAACATTTGATTAACATCATGGGTCTTTGACTGAGTGGTTTCACTTGTGTTCGACTTCAACTTACATTATCACACCTAGGATTCATGCATTACCTTGATTTCCATTTGATCCTATCAGTGGATATCTCACCTCTTTTTCAGCTTTCATTATTGGTTGGTTCATAGGGTTTCTGCCGTGCACTAGCTTCATTTTGTGCATGCCGGAAACGTACTTTGGGTTGGTTAATTCAATTTTATTTGTTCGATTCCTTCCAAATATTGGCCTACGGGTTACACTCGCGTTGGATTGATGTGGGATGCCTTAATGCCTTCCTTCCAACAGATATTTTCCCATCAACTTCGACTCATTGCAATGGAAATAAGGTCTAGCGTACTTTTCTCAGTACCTTAGGGTTTGCAGTCATTAGTGGCATAATCTTCACTATCGATAGTGAGAATACATCATTGTCTCCTGATTGATAGATTCTCTCAAGTTTTTGACTTCAACTCTTTCATTCGCACTTGTTGGATTGTACATGGGTACCTTGACACTCATTATAATTATCGGTGGGTTATCTCACATTTGCTAACAATATACGTCAATGATTGGTAATCAAACAATTTCTCACAGGGTCAACCTCAGCTCATTTATTCCCATTGTGTAGAATTGTGCCATAAGTGATCGGTGAAGACCTTGGGCATGCATCAACATGTTTTGGTTCACTTTGACAACTCCTTTATTTTTCTACCAGTGATACCATCCACCCTTATATGTTGCAGTTTCATCACAACAACATCTTATATGTTTCTGAGTTGTGTGTTGTACCATTTGTTCCACCACTTATGATTTGGTAATTGGAGATTTAGTTGTGACTTAAATGATTAGATATCTATGCAACATCATTGATCACTCTTCTATATGTGATACTTGGACATGATTTTGACTTGTACTTCCGGGAAGTGATTAGATGATTCATTATGTACTTTACATTTCTGTTATACTTGTATACATACTAGATTCACTCCATCCTTCATATGAGGAAATGATTTTTTTCACTGAGCATGGGTATGCCCACCTTAGACATGAGCTATCTTTCTGATTTCTATCACTGGTTTTTTGGTAGGCTGAAATCTGGTGAAGTCCTCTCTAGTCCTCGCAAGGTTCTTTCTATGCACATAATACATTACGGGCATCATGTACCCCTTATGACCTCATATATTAGGGGGAATATGTTATGGCATCATTTATCACCACTATATACTTGATCCCTTATGCTTTGGCCTTGGGCAACCCTTCCATTCAAAATTGTTCATATTTCTCAAAAAACAATATTTTAAAATCCATACACGACTCTGCCTAGCTTTTTCTGCATATACAATCGGGTCCATATATAATGAACTCACGTATGTTATTTAAATATTAAAAAATATAAAATTTCCCTACTTTTGAGACGGGTTTATGAATTTTCCTGTAACTTAACTAACCCGGCCCATGGCCTAACTGTTCCCCAAATGAAAAAAACTAATTTGAGGAAGTATAAATACCCCTCAAGGGAATGGCATAAGGGAGGAAGAGAGAGAATTATAGATATTATATCCTATTGTAGCCCTGATCAAGTCTGATATTTCCGTTGTGCCTCCTGCACTTCCTAGATTTTCAAGAAACCCTTGTTTCCTTGTGATGATCACTCTTATTCTATGTGACATCCTTTGTGCACCATTCATGGAAGAATCATTGTGAGGCTAGGGCTAAAGGAATCCAGAGGATGGTTTTCTCAAGGCTGTGGTAGATCTCAGGTGATTTCTCCACTATTTTTTACTGTACATGTTATGAATAAAAGAAGTGCCATCTTGTTCCTGATGTTCATCTGTCATATATCTCTTATACATGCTTAATAAAATATTTAATATTTTATTTCTTGTTATCTTTATGAGATTATGTATGTTATTTTTCTAACATCTAGGACATATATGCTATAAAACTAGGTTTTTGTGCTTATTCTTTGCTACTTTGCAAGTTCTGGAGCATGAGGAGTTGCAGGGAGTTTGAAACCTACGAGATCTACTACAAACGAAGGATAATCAGGTAAGATCTGCAATCCTCAATTTCTAGTTTAAAGCATAGAAGTTGGTTATTTGAGTCCTTCTTGTGATGACATGCCCCTGCTCTGTGAGGTTTATCAACCCAGGAACTTAGGGTAACATTTCCCTTAACACTAGGGAATATTCTCCAATTTTCAGCCAATGAAACTGTGACAAGTGTTACAGTCAGATTCACTAATGTTTCTTGGGAATTGAAAATTTTCTTCCGATTCTAAGGTTGAAATTTTAATTATGGGTGCATTATTATTTTTTATATATGGTGGAAATTGGGCCAATGGAGAAGGGACATGTGGAGTAGCCAGGGGCTTCCACATGCCCTCCCCCATGGACATGAAGTTTGGTGCAACATATTTTATATCCTAAGTCAGGTTTCAAAGTTGTTGGCTCGAGGGGTATTGACCCAGGTTCGGTAAGCAAGGTTTGCCAACAAACCCCTATACCACTGGCCCTTTCAGCAGTGACCTACTTTCACAGGCCAAAGTCTCACCCGAAGTAGGATGGGTGGGTGCTGGAACCACGTTTCCGCACCCTGAGAAAGGATGGGTAAAGCAAGCATATCAGTGTTAGATCCTGTAATCCCTAATTACCTTATTCTACGCAGAACTAATTAAATCTCTATTCGCATCTAGGTGCACTAGATCTATAGTTATATGCTTGTTATATCATCAAAACAACAATACATAATTTAACAGAACATAACAGATCTAGATCCAAGAACATAGTACACAGATCTTTCGCAGCTTAAGGACAGAAAACGCACAATACAATAATTACTAGTAATTCATATAACAATACTCACAGATTCAGTTCTCTAACAATCTTTCGCATTCATTCATTCATCAATTCTTCCTTACAATTCCAATTCCCTTCCTAACCTGTGCACACAGCAGTAGGGTCCGCACACAGCTAGACTAAGATCTTTGCGCACACAGAGAGCAGGAGTCTGTTCCCCAAAAGCCAAACAAATCGCTTAAACAATAGATCGCATCAATAGCTCATCATTTCCTATCCTTTACAATACAAAATGCATCTCTATTTATAACAATCTAGCCTTGACTTTCCTATGGTCCGCAACCCATGGTTTTCAGACCTCTAGTTTACCCATTGACCCATTACAATGCATTCGGGGCTTTGACCCACCCCAAAACCCCTCCGCTAGGCTAAATATAATAAAAAATATCAAAATTGGACCAGTTTCACAGCTTGTTAGGAGACCCCATTCCAACAGTCCCCCAACACAATCTTGTGACTCGTCCCGAGTCACTGCAGTGGTGCAGCTTCGACTTGCATGCGCAAGGTAGCCAGAGGAGCGGTGGGAGCACTTCCTTACTCTGGGCCGCAACATGTTGTGCAATGTTGACCATTTTCAGGGAGGTAGGGCCATCTGGAGCTGCGATGATCCGTTCCAACAGCCGGTGGAGGCGCGCAATGGTAGACTGAGCATCTTCGGCGAGCTGGAGTGCGGTATTAGCCCATGGTTTCAACTGTTTTCGAGTGACATGATTGTTGTGGAGAAGGTTCTCAATCTTGTCCAAGATGGCTAGACACTGCATGGAGACAGTGGAGGGTGAGGAGGCTCTGACTTGGTCCAAAGCATCTTCCACCTGCTACAATTCCATCTGGATATGCTGAAGCATGGAACGGTGCTAGATGGTCATCCATAGTTGGGTAGCTGCTTCGACCATTTGTGCGCCCTGCGTCAGCTGTTCTTGAATAATTTGCATTGCCTTTGTGACCACTACAATCCGCTGGTCTTTTAATTCCTAAGGTATGCTATGCTGCTATTTCCTAGTTCGGTCACAGTGGCGAACTTTGCGCAACACTCCAGTGTGTAGTCCTTGTAGCTCTGTGTGAGACCGCTGTGCTAAATCAATTCAGATGTCCCCCGTAGTTGGATCAAGAACATTGACAAGGGAAATTCGAGGGAGGGAACACACATTGCTTCGGCTAGGCAATGTTTTGGAGTTGCAGAGAAGTCACAGCATGTCTCTATATCGCGGCG